>JAPKLW010000031.1:0-15614 GCA_026898455.1 Plectranthus barbatus | reverse complement strand
TTGAGATAATAGAAGATGAGGGTGCAGCGAGGTAGCTATACAAGAAGGTGTTCAGCAAGCCATCACTACTGCAGAGAAGATGGAAGATGATGACAGCATTGTTGAAGAGACACCAACGGAAGAAGAAGCCACTACCTCCTTGGATGCTGAAGCCCGCGCAAGATTGAAAGCAAATCTCACTGCAAGCGTGCGAGCACGAAATGAGCAGTATCTATGCGCATTGGGAATTGATCCATCTACCGTTCCAAGATGGAATTCAGAAGCAGATACTACCTCCGTGCTTGAAAATACCATTGAGTCACTCTGGCAGAGACTCATTCGAATTCCTACATCTCCCAAAGTGTCAGGTATATTGTTCAGTGACATCCCCAGTTTTGATGATGAGGAGAATGCAAAAAACTCTGGAGCTGCCAAAGTGTGTGTGCTGCTTGTGTAGGGATTGTATACTGAAAGCATATATGATTTAGTGTTTTGTACACTGGTCTTCATATATGTGTTGCTACAACGATGCTCGCTGTTTGATGAAACAAACATACAACGAACCATAATATCCTATTATCTCGCCTATAGGGATGACCATATGGTGTGTAGGAGATCACAGAGGATCATATGAATCATTTGACCTAGCGAGATATAAACAGTATCACAGCTGAGATAGTCCCTAGATAGGCTGTCGGTCTAAGCTGCGGCACATCGGTTCATAAGTGGGCTTATCCTAGCTACTTGATGTGTCGGTACATGGTTATGTATTGATTGGATCAACAGTGGGATGTGCCATTCTCATTGACATATGAATGAGCCAGATCCCTAACATACTTCCTATGATCTTAAACCTAACTGAAGGATAAGGGGCACACACAGATTGACCACACTTTGATTTATCATGGTGGCGAGTCTTACATGTACTCTTATACCCGTATTTTGGGTGTTGGCAATTTGTGTGTGGCCAGCTTAGGCTGCACGTTTAGGTAAGCATATCTGTTTCAGGATGGTGACATTCCCTGAGGAGCTCAAAAGGTTCATTTTGCTAAACCCTGCAGGTTGGCATAAGTGAAAAGGAGTGAGTGGTATTACTCAGGAAATAAGAGATTAATTAATTATGGTTGATTGTCATAAGCCAAATTAATTAATGAATGTCTAAAACCTTAAATATGGGGATCATGTTAGTTTAATGCAACCCGTTCCTAATAACGTAGTAATAAAGGGGCGAGTCAGCATTGTTACCGTGGTGAAGGTTAAAATAATGTTTTATTAATTAATTATGTTCTGGGTTGAACAAGGAAGAATTAATTAATAAAGAGGGCCCACTTTATTATTTGCATTTGATCCCTGGTCTGGCCCACAAACTGCTCAAGCCCATTAGGGTTAGGGTTTCTCAAAACCCTAACACTATATAAAGGTTTTCTCTCTCAGATCAGAAGTTGTAGCCCACAGTATACAGTTTGATATTCAAAAGCAGAATATTGAGATATATATATATATATAGAGAGAGAGAGAGAGAATCAGCGATCAGGAGGGGGGTTCTGATCAAATCCTTCGGCTTCCTGATTCAACTTGGTAGATAATCCTCACCAGATTTCCAAGGATCAAGGGAACAGATCAGAAGATCAGATCTGTAGGAACAACTTCCAACGCCATTGTTCAGATTCAGATCCAGATTTACTTCATCGTTATAGGCTCCGATCTAGAACTGTAGATCAAATAGTGAAGATCAGGTATTCCTAAATTCCATCCTCTGCAATTAATTTTGTAGGGGCATGCATAGGTTCGCATGGTTCATTAAATTGAAATTTATTCCTCGTATCCTAAGAATGATCCTTGGCAAGAATTTAATAATGGCAACTCATGTTGTCCATCGTTGACTCAAACCCTACAACTTGCAAATGGTGAATCCATATTTCGAGGAGAAACACTCAGAGTGCCCATGGAAGGACTACCTGACAATAAATTCAAAGCAAAGAGGATTGTTAAGTGGTGTCCTCCTGTCACCCCACATATTCTGTGGAATTACTGGGTGAGTCTTCTAATCTTGAATGGATGAGAATAGAGTTCCAGAGGTGGAGGTTTTTTTACTATACCACTTACGAACTACACTACGAAGATCGAGCGATTATGATGGCCAGGATGGGTCTCAACTACTTGCGAAGTGAAGAGGAATGGGCAGACGACTTGATGGATCAGACATCCAAGAGGCAATACACAGAGAAGCATGTTGCAGCTAGACTGTAGAAAATTAAGGCACAAAGAGTACTCATAGACAATCGCTCATTGCCACCGTCCGAGTACGCTGTTGAAGATTCTCCACCATTCATTCAGCACTTCAAATCCCCAGCAACAAGAAGACAGATGGCCGCAGCCGCTAAGCTGAAAACAAGGATAGCAGAAGAAGAAGCTGCACGAAAGAGAGAAGAGGATCGGAGGAAGATGTTAGAGTTCAAGGAACGGATCCTTACTCAACTGGCAAATAAGTCATCCAGAATGGACAGCTTTTGGCCTCCTTCTCCCATCATTGATGAAGAAGAAAGAGCTAAGGAGACTGAACTTGCCACAGCAGCTCATGTTGATCTACCACCCAATTCGTCTCAAGCACCGGCCACCACTGCCACCATGCCACCATCCTCTTCCAGCGCCTCGAAGCCAGAAGAAAACTGGAAGAAGACTTGAGAAGACAACAAGAAGAAGAAGAGAGAGAAGAATGAAGAAGGATCAAAGAGAAGGAGAGAATCAGAAAAAAAAAAAAAAAAAGAGAGAGAAGTCGTAGTAGACAACTTCATGAAGGTAACGCTCGAGACTCTCAAGAATGTGAAGAAGACCACCGCCGGTTCCTCAACTGCCAAGAATGTTGTTGATTCAGACTCCTCGACGACCAAGAAGCAATTTCTCTAAACCTTATAAGTCTTCTAGTCGGAAAAACAAAATTCTTTTGATTTGGGTATGTGTTTCCTGTACTTCATGGCATAATATATCTAAAGGAAACTAACGTAGGTTGAAGACAACACCTTATTGTCCAACGCTGATTTAACCGAACTAGCTGAAATTACTTACTCAGTGTAATTAGCAAACAACGTGGATTAATGATGTGTGTGATATGTTTCTGCGTGATTGCTTGATATTTGTATGTGAATGTGCTACGTGCTTATCTGATGAATGATGTGGAATTCATTTACTTGAAGCAAAAATATATAATCGAGCAATACCCTTGATATTTTGAGGGGGAACATTTAGGAACCATACTGAGTCTAAGGGAGTAGAGATGCAAAGAATAGATTTGATAGGAAAACCTTGTAATCTCAGTAACCAGCTCTCCCATGATTAGTTAGTATTAAAGCTCAGGATTGAGGCTTTGATCGCACCAAAAAGGGGGAGATTGTTAGGAATATTGTTATAAATATTAAAACCCCTTGGTTGTCAAAACGTATGTTTATTATGTTTTGGTGCATCAAAGCTCAAGTCGATCTAGTGTCTAGCAACTTAGTATCGAGTCAAAAGGTAAAAGTCCTTTATAGGTCATATATACTCGAGATGTAATAGAACTAGAAAAGAATAATCTAGAATGCTAAAGGAATAAGCAAACTTGAAGATCGCTGAAGATTGCTGAAGAAGTTAGTAAAGGCTAGCAAACACGGAGGAATGTTGAACTCACTCAAGAGAATGTTGAAGAAGTAACGCCAGCATGTTGCGAGATCTTAGCGAGCCTATTGAGATGACAATTGTATGCCAATTGCCAGCAAACACTCAATAGCAATCAAGAGGAAAATACAAGTCGTAAATCAAAAGGATCCGGATCACAAGGAAACCTGACAAATCAGAGAATATAACAATGAACAGACACAACGGAGGTTTCAAGTTCAAACTAATAGATTTGTTCTGACAAAGATGGCTACATATAGGAGCTACGTCAATCAGAGACGAAGGAGACTTGAAGAGTCTTTGTGCGCTGTAGAAGAAGGAAGAACAGAGATTGGCGATCAATCCCTTCGAGTCTAACAGATAAGATTCAAGCAGCCGTTTGAATCTTCACTTATAAATGGGTTTTATCCAAACATGATTCAAAGGTTCGCAAAATTTTATTCACAGAGAAAACAAGAGAAGATCCAAACACTCTCAACATTACGTGAACTCGTCCGACCTAGTACGTGATAGAAACTTTTTCACAAGCTATCATACTTGAAGCTCGAGACCAGTGAAGTTAACTTTTAAGGTTAATTTTGGGATACTTTCTATCCTAGAAAGAATCTAGCAGTTACCTTGTCGTGCAAGCGTGATTATTATGGGCAATCCCCAACACAAGGATAGGTTCTAGGAAGAACTATAGAACTCCCAACAGTCGACGTCCAAGGACAAGGGAGGTTTGTCCTCACTCTACGGAGCGACGAGGTGAATATTGAAGATAAGGTGCTTGAAGGTTTGCACTGACTAGACGGAGGAGCTGCTCAATGTTAGAGATCAGGCCTGACCTTGTATTCAATCGATTAGTGAAATTTTAAGTCGGAGGACTGACGAGTGGACGTAGAACATTTGTTCGAACCACTATAAACCCTTGTGTCCTTACTGCTTTATTTCGTTATTGTGTATGTGCATATTTAAAACTCAACAGATCAAGTGTTGTAGTATAATCTGCAATTAATCTAACGAATATTGGAACTAAAACACATTTGATAAATACTACCCACTGTTTGATGACATTCGTGACAATGAAGAGGATGACAACCAGAATCCGCCAGAGGAATCTGACGATGAGGAAAAAGAGGAGACTATGCAGAACCGATATAAACCTCAGTTTAGGGAGACAGACTTCAGGATTGGCATCAATGTTAACAATTTCGAGCTGAAGACCGGATTGGTGCAGATGGTGCAACAAAATCAATTCGGAGGAAGAGCCACTGAGGATCCTTACTCACATCTGGATAAGTTCCTTATGCTTTGTAATACTGTCAAAATCGGAGGAGTCAGCAAGAGTGCCATCCGAATGCGTCTGTTCGCATTCTTGATAAGCTCGTATTTTACCTCACTTATCACGTCGTTTCCTTATTGTTTTATTGCATTTACTTAAGTTTTTAGTTAATAATCGAGCATGAAGTGTTTATAGGAGATATTATGCTTGTCATGGTAATATTTTGCAGGTTTTAGGCCAAATTCAAAGGAAACCCGTACCGAAAACAGAAGATGTTCAAAAGAACAGTCACGACTTCTTCCACAGATGGAATCCGAGCTATTGGAGCATATGAATAGAAAGATCTTTGAGTTAGCTTTCCAACGCAACTGGAATCGGGTCAATCGGAGTTCGGGAGTGAAAGTTATAGCCAAAAAACCGGTGCAGACGCAGCTCGCGCAGTTTGGTCGCAGCTCACGGCGGAAATTGTTGAATTATTCCATCCACCATTCCAGAACTCCTCCAATTTGTCAAACAATGCTGCAATTCGGTGCCTAACCTTGTACATATTAGGCAAACATTGCCTATAAATAGGAGTGCTCAGCATTCCTCAAAAACACACAAATACACCACCATTTTCGTGCAAAGTAAAAGAAGAGAGAAAGAGAGAGAGTAGCAGGGAGAGGGGTAGCAGTCACAGAAAATTGCCGGTTGCCGGAGTTTGCACCGTTGGATCGTCACGAAAATTTGACAGCCAGCTTGTGACTCCCCTTCCCTCATTCTGAACGGTGGAGATCAATTTCTGAGCACCTGAAATGGGTCTGCTCATGGCAGACTGAGGCGACGCCGGAAACCTTACGGGCTTGATATCTTCTATCTCAATCCTTGTTTTTATTATGATTTCTATGCTTTCTTTTATTATGATTTTTCATCATGTTGTTTCTCTAGAATTTAGCATGATTGGCTAAATTTATTCATGGATTCTAGGGTTTGAAGCTTTGTTTATATTCATTCAACAATTTATGTGATTTAATGTTCCTTTTCCATTGATGTTCTAATTTATTTGGGATTTTCATTAATTGCGAAATATTGGCCATTGATTGCGATTTGATTTGATAGTTTTCGAACCGAGAGGTCTAGGTTATCAATTAAGATGCAAATAAATTAGATTTATTAGAACAATTGTCCGAGAGGAAATTGAACTTTTGAAGGGTGTTGAAATCTAAGGATTTTATCAAGAGTAAAAGTCTTTTGTATGTCCGAGAGGAATCATTTGATCTTTTATTTCCATGTTATGGTTTAGAGTCCGAGAGGATCACCTGATAACACATTTGCGATTGCTCGCATTTTTGGGAATTAAATTGGGATTGAATTGCATGAAACGTTGTTTGATTAATATTCAAAGTGGATTACCCTGGAATCCTATTTTCTCATAAGTTTCTTAAAATTATTTAAGATTGTTATTTACTATTTTCTATTGCCAAGTTATTAAATTATTTAAGATTATTATTTATTATTACCAAATTACTTTTATGTTTAAAACAAATCAAAATCATTTTCCGATTTACCTAGATAGTAGTACGATATCAATGTTTTAGTGCTTGATTATATTTCGAGCCTGCAGTCCTTGAGTTCGATAATTTATTACTTGCCCTCTGCATGTGATCTGTACACTTGCAGCTATAGCGCGTTGCGAAACGCGCTATCAATTCTCTTTGAGGGATAAGGCACAACCATGGTTCACTGCACTGGACAAGGAGAGTATAAGCACATGGACTGAATTGAGGAATGAATTCCTGGAAAACTTCTTCCCTCCAAACGTCATCAGGCAGAGAAGGAAGGAAATCATCAGATTCGCTCAAAGACCTGATGAGAGCTTCAGTGAGACATGGGAGCGATTCAAAGAACTACTAAGATCTTGCCCAGGACATGGCTTTCCGCCACGAAGAACTCAATGATAAGACCGTCAAGTTGGTGGATACCACACTGGGAGACACTATCATGACGAAAAGCGGAAAGAAGGCCATGGAATTCTTCCAAAAGATGGCCAACAACACTCAACGGTGGTCCTCAAATCGAAATCGGCCTGTGATGACGGTTGAGAAAGTGGTGGAGAAAGTTGTCGAACAACCTGATTAGGCAACCGAGCTGAAAAAGCTAAGGGAAGAATTTGCTGCACTAAAGCAGGAGAAAACAGTTGTTGCAGTAGAGCCAGTGCAAGCTTCGCCTGAGGGGGATTGTGCCGCTGTAAATTTCATGCAAATGGGTGGTTACCAAAACAACTACCGTGGAGGATATCAGCAGCACAACCAGCCCTACACTTATAATCATGCGAGGAACCATCCTGGATTTTCCTACGCGAACCCCCAAGCCGCGGAGCAACCACCACCTGGGTTTGTAGTGCAAGATGGAGAAGTGGTGTAGAAGAAGAAGCCAAATCTCGAGGAGATTTTGGCTAAATTCATGGAAGGCTCCACTGATACGGTAGCCAAGCTGAACCAAGAAATCTCGAGCTTGAACACTAAGGTTGATCAGATGCAGAAGCACGTGCAAATTATAGAAACTCAGGTCAGCCAGATCACCGATGCTCTCGGAGCCCAGCACAAGCCGAGGCAACTTCCGAGCAACACTCAGATTAACCCCAAGAATCAGAATCAGAGGAACCAAGTGAATGCCATCACTCTGAGAGGGGGAAAATCATATGAAGGGCCAAAGCAGGCAGGGAAATATACCCGGGAGGAAGGAGAAGCCGAGCAGACACAGCCCCGTCGATCGACGAGGGGTCTTTGTCGATCGATGCAGCACCAAAGGCCATCTCGATCGATGTTGATCCACGTCGATCCACGTCCGCTCCCATTCCGCCACCGAAGAAACCTCCTTTTCCGTTTCCGCAATGCATTGCTAAAATGAAGATGAACGAGAGATTTGCACGCTTTTTAGAGAACATGAAGTAAGTGAACATCAACATCCCACTGATTGAGGCACTACGAGATATACCGGGGTATATCAAGTTTTTGAAGGATATGGTCTCTCAGAAAAGACCCTTCATGGAGCACGAGAGGGTCAACTTGTTTGAGGAATGCAGCGCGATTATTCAGAAGAAGGTGCCGATGAAGAGAGAGGACTCGGGATCCTTCACGATCCCCTGCATCATTGGAGGAGAGACCTTTGGGAAAGTCCTTTGCGATTCCGGCGCATCCATCAACTTAATGCCGCTGTCAATCTTCAAGCGACTAGAGATCGGGAGCATCAAACCAACGACCATATCATTGCAGATAGCTGACAGATCGATGTCCTACCCAAGAGGCATCATGGAAGACGTACTTGTGAAGGTGAAATACTTCATCATTCTAGCAGCCTTCGTGGTTCTTGACATGGAAGAAGACCACAACATCCTGCTTATCTTGGGGAGATCTTTCTTGAAGACTGCTGGAGCTTTGATTGACATTCGAGACGGTAAACTAACGTTCCGAGTTAATGACGAGTCGGTCACCTTCCCCATCTACAAAACAGTGTAGAAGCATAATGAAGGGAGCTACCAGGAAGAGTGCCACATGATAAATTGTTTAAATTCGGTGATTTCCTCTCCCTTTTCTTCTCTCAAAACTGATCCGGATTTTCTGGAGAACTGCGTACTGCACTCTTTGTTTTTTTCTTCAGATTTAGGTAAGGCGGACGATGAGCTTGTGGATCTGGTGATGGAGCTGGATGTATCTGAAGAAATAACACAGAAAAAAAGAAGAACAAACGGGAGCGATTTCCAAGCCGACGCAACCAGAAAAAGAAAAGAAAATGTGGAAATGCCCCCACGTCGATCGACGCACACCATGCGTCGATCAACGCAGCCTCAGGAGCCACGTCGATCGACGCACGAAGGAAGTTAGACTCAGAATTTTCATCGGTAGAAGCAGCGCGACGTAGAAAAGGGATTGTTGTAGTTTCATCCTCATCGATCGATGAAAACCTGAGAAAGCAGCCATCTATCTCTGATCCGCTGGTTCTGGAACTCAAGATGCTTCTGGCACACCTTAGGTATGGGGAGTTGGAAAAATTACTACGAGTTCTACGGAAGTACAAGTCCGCCATTGGGGGGACATTGAAAGACATCAAGGGGATCAGCCCCTCATTATGCACGCACAAGGTCCTTCTAGAAAAAGACGCCAAGAAATGGGGGATGCAAGTTGTCGAGAACAAAGATTGAAAGGAGGTCGCGAAAAGACCTGCCTAGACCCGACCTCCCTAGTGGTGATTTGGAGACTCGGGGAGATAAAAATGTTGATGTCTGAGATCAACTACCAGGTATCGTTCCCTCTTTTGTCTGATTTTCAAACTTAATCCACTCTTCGAGTTGGAAATAAGTTTGGGGGGATGTGGACAAGAGATGGAACGTCCTATCTTTTTATTCTGCTTTTTGTCTTTAATTTTTCGTACTTTTCAATTTTATGCTATTTTGTTTGGAAAAATTTTGAGTTTTGAGATAATCTGAATGAGATTGTGAGATTAAAATTGATCAAGGGTTGAATTGAATTGATTTAGATTTTGGTTAGATGCCTATGAATGTAGAATACCGCATGATAGGACTGATTTGACACTTATACTTGCATGCTGATTGAGCTGATTTGAAATTGACTGTGGAAGAAAATTTTGGAATCCTTGTTTGAGAATTTGAGCCTTTATTTCGTTTGATGTGAGATTCACATGTGTGTTTTGATTTCTCTAGAACTTGCTTATTTTCTGTGTTGAGATTGCATAAGTGTGCACAAGTTTAGGAGGTGATATTAGGCCATCTTTCTTAACCAAATATCCTAAACAATGTCCCTTCACAATAAAATTTTCCCTAGTTAGCCACTTTGAGCCTGTACAATTTTTCTTTCCTTGTCTATGAGATTAAGAAAAGTATTGTCTCACTCGTGTCTTGAGTTGTGGTATGTATGGGGTTGATTGGTGAATTGGTGATAAGATATGATAAATTAGTGGTGAAAAGATGTGTAAAAAAGAAGCTCAAAGAAATAATTAGAATTCTCATAAGCTCTCTGAAAAGAAAAGAATACAAAATTATCGAAAAGAGCATAAGAGATTTAAAATGAGCTATAAAAAAAAATGAGTTGTTGATGTATATGAGGAGATAAGGTGGATGATTATAGATAGTGGTTGGAGATGTTGAGAGTCATGAACTCAATTGATTTAGTCGTTTGGCCATATTTCCCTACCTTATCAGAAAAAGCCTACGTTACAACCTTTCGAAAGTCCTTCTTGATTCTAGACTTATATGCACATTCTAGCAGTGGAGGTATTAGAAAATTTGCAAGCCTATGGTAGAAATTTCTTCATAAATGTTGTTGAGTGCTTTCATCTTTACCTAAAACACTTGAGAGTTGAGCGATACACTTCCTGTGAGTTCTTCCACAGTTGATGAATTTTCCGTCTCTTTCAAATTGTTTGTGGGTAGTGGATTCTTGGTTCTTGACTGTGATGAATCTTGTGAGGCATTTCACTTTAACCACATGATCTTTTGATTTCTTTCTTGCCTATTGATTGAGGACAATCAAACGTTCAAGTTTGGGGGATTTGATAAGTTCATTATTTCACTCACTTATCTATATTATTTTTCTACTATTTTATGTAGTTTTAGTGAGTTTACATATATATATTATGCATGAGTCAATATTAGGTGGTGTTATGCATATTTTGGTAGTTGTGCAGGTTTTAGGCCTAAATTCACGAGAAAACCGTTCCGAAAGCAGTGACGTGTAAGAGTAGCAGCGAAAAGTTCTTCCACAAGAGGAATTCGGGCTATTGGCGCATGGAAATGGATGAAGCTTTGAGTTAGCTCTCCAACGCAACTAGAATCGGGTCAATCGGAGTTCGGGAGAGAAAGTTATGGCCAAAACCGTGAGACCGCGCTGAAGGGGGCGAACCTGATTTTTCCACGTCGATCGAGGGGATGCCGCATCGATCGACGCGGACCTGCTGGCGCGGGAAATTGACTGAATTCGAGTTTTTTCATATCTTTAGCCCTAGATTTGATATGATACACCTCCACCTCTATATATATCCTAGTAATTTCGATTTTTAGGAATGCTTGATTCCAGATTTCAGATTTTTGAGAGATTTCCAAGAGTTTTTAGAGTTTATGTTTGAAGATAGATTTTTGTGGGAAGACATTCAGACCCAAGTTTTTATACAATTCAAGATATCTATGATGAATATTACTCTGAATATGTGTAAATAATCTCTTCCTCAGATTCTAGGGTTTCGAAATATCATTGTATGCATGTTTTGATTAATTGAATTATTTTCCCTTTTCCTTCGTAGTTTGTGAATCTGTGTTTATTCATAATCTTGACTTTGCTGGCCACATCTTAGGATTAATTAGTTGATTACTTGAGACGTAACTGTAATAGTTTTCAATAGAAAGAGATTTTCACAATATAATCTAATTTCTTGTCGTAACTGAAGGAGATTGATTGTAGGGATAAATCTGTAGATCTTTGGAGTTAGTTAATTTATCTTGAGACCGAGCGGAGATAGGTAATTAATTAATCTATTTTATGAATTGTCCAACAAAGAAGTTCATAATACCTTTCTGATGTTTCACTACGAAAAGGAATTAAATTAGGAATTAATCAATTCATTCATCCATGTCATACTTGATAAGTAGATATTCCTATAATTTGTCATTTTTATCCAAAGTATTTTAATTTCCTGTTTACTTTTTATTCGCAAGTATTACGATTTTCAAAACAACAAAACCCAAAAATTTGATTTTCCTAACCAGTATTTTGAGAACTCCTGATTTAGTACTTAAGGTTTTTCGTTGCCTCATTCCCTGTGTGATCGATAATTTTCATTTGCCGCTATATTATTAGCTCTGCTAAGTCGCTGTTAAATAATTTAGCGATCACCCCACTGTATGTATGCATAAAATATTAGTGGAGGATGGGAGCAAGAATTATATACAACCACAAAGGAGACTAAATCCCAATATGAAAGAGGTTGCGAAAAAAGAGATATTTGATTGGTTGGATGCAGGAATTATCTTTCTTATTTCGGATAGTTCATGGGTGAGCCCAGTTCAGTGTGTGCCTAAAAAGGGAGGAGTTACTGTTATACAGAATGAGATGCAGGAAATGATAACTACAAGGAAAGTTACTAGGTGGAGGATTTGCATAGATTACAGGAAACTAAATAACGCCACCAGGAAGGACCACTTCTTATTGCCTTTTTTATACCAAATGTTAGACAGGTTGGCATGCCAGGAGTATTACTTTTTCTTGGATAGATACTTTGGATATCACCAGATTGCAATAGCTCCAGAGCATCAAGGCTTGACCACATTCACCTTTCCTTATGGGACATTTGCATTCAGAAGAATGCCATTTGGGCTCTGCAATGCTCCAACAACTTTCCAGCGTTGTATGATTGTTATATTCTCTGAGATGATTGAGAATGGACTCGAGATCTTCATGGATGACTTTTTAGTGTTTGGAGAGGATTTCAGTACCAGCACATCAAAACCAGGTGGGGGAGACTCTCCACCCGCCGGATTAGCATAAGAGAAGTCGACATGCTGTTTTGGATGGTAATGCTGATAGCCTCCACCTCGTTACTGATTCTGAAATTGATTTTGATAACCACCTCGGTTCATGTAGTCTACATCGGCAACGGGATCAACCTGTGTAGCAGCAACAACAGAAACATTAGAGGTTAGCTTTTCCATCTCCCCTTTGAGCTTTTCAGTCTCTAGCTTGAGGGTGTCATCTCCCTTCTTCTCCATAGCCTTCACTTGAGGTCTCCTTGGATTAGCCCACTGTTGAGTATGCAAATACATCTTCTTGAACAGCTTGAGGGCTTTTTCTGGTAACTAGCTCATCAAAGAACCTCCGTTTGCATTGTCCACCGATTCTTGAGTTCTTTCATTCATTCCCCTGTAGAAGATGTGGGTCTGCTCTTCAGTGTCGACTCCATGGTCGGGACAACTCCTCAACAACTCATTGAACCTGCTCCATGCCTCGAACAAGGATTCATACATCCTTTGGTGGAACTACAGAATCTCCAACTTCTTCTAAATGATAACGGAAGGTGGGAAGAAGGTGCCAAGGAACTCTACTCGGAGGTCGGCCCCAGTGCGGATGCTGCTGCAATACAGAGTTGTAAACCATGTCCGGGCGTGATCCCGAAGTGAGAAGGGGAACAAGCACAGACGGAGCACATTCTGGATGACTCCATTCTGCTTGATGGTCTCACAAACCTCCACGAACATCCGGAGGTGATTGCATGGTTCCTCAACTGCTCGGCCACCAAATTGGTTCTGTTGAACCATCTGAATCAACAGGTTTTGATTTCAAAGTTATTGGCTTTGATACCAATAACAAATCCCTCATTGCCAAGCTTTGGTCTGTACTTACTTGCCACGGCATTAGGATCCTCATCATCGAAGTCCTCTCAGCGTAGCCTTTCTTGCTCTCTTTCTCTGTCTCTCCTTGCTGCCTCAGCTCTCTCTGCTTCCCTTTCCACCATCAGCTGCTTGACCAACTCCTGCATCTGATTCATCTCCTAGACTAGCAGTAGGGCACTCCTTGTTGTGGTTTGGGTGTTCGGGTCCTCCAAAGGTGGCATCTCAAGATTATCTTCCTCGTTTTGATTGTGCGGTGGCTCCTTCTCAGTGCTTTTGTTATTTTTGTGTCTCCTTTGGATGGTTGCTTCAATTTCTGGATCAAAGACTTCAAGTGGTTTCCCTTGGGCCCTCGTGTTCATGCAAGACCTGAGAAAACCGACAAAAATAAAAAAATCAGATCTGCGTCGACCGACACAAAAAGGTTTCTGCATCGACCGATGCGGCACGTACGTCAGTCAAAATTGAACACAAAAATCAACAAACTCACGCGCACGTACAAAATTAAAAAATTAAAAACTCAATCCAGTTAATCTTTAAACAAATTAGTAACAAGATAAATTTATAAAATTCGCAGATTGATCACTGCAAAATTCACAGATTGATTGCAAATACAGTGGCAAATAAATTTATAAAATACCCAGAGGTAGTTGAACTCAAAGGAATTGTGTAACGAAACTATCTCATATACTAACTATAATTTTAAGATTTATTATTTGAGTAAACAGGAAATTGGGTTTTAGTTTTGGAATTTAAGGATAACAATGCAGGAATTCAAAGGGTTTTGAAAAAAATATTAAGAGACACATATTCTAGGGCAAATAATCAATCAGAATACATGCTAAATCAATCAACTCATCATGGTGGGAAATCAAATAAAGTACTAAAATTCCTTGGTTGGGCAATTTTAACCTAGGTTACTATCTTGTGACTGTATATGCTTGGTTGGCCACAAGAACACAATAATAATCAACCTCAATAAAAATATAGATTTAATCCCTACAATTAATTACGCTTCCTTTTGAGACAGAAAATCAATTATATTCAAATTCATTTTCCTATTATTAATCTTCCCCACTCGGTCTTTCGATTAACAATTATGAACATAGAATCGAATTCATCTCTCGATCCATCTCCAATTCTAAGCATGAAAATAGAATTTAAATTAAGTAAATTATGGTCATTTAAAATTTTTAAAATGTGTTAAAGTCACAAGTACATCTCCAAGTGTGAGATGAGAATAAATCTGGTGCATTAATTTTCAAAATCAAAGATCCAGATTTGATTTAGACAATTAAAAGTTTATTGCATTATTTGGGCTTTTTAGTCTTTTTTTCATAAATATATATGATGAGACACATCTTTACTTATTTAGTTTTCCTAAATATGAGGTACCGCATTTTATCCTACAAAATCTTCTTATTCTCTCTCCACATTTAAACAAGTTTATATTTCTTAGTTTTATTCTCCCTCTCCTCCAGCAATTTTATAAAATTTTAAATAATCATAACTCAATTAATTTAAATTATTCTTTCTCGTGTCATATATTAAATTAAAGATTATTTGACGAAATCCACATTGCATATGTTTAGAATATGGTAATCATTGTAAAAATAAGATACTGCAATTATACATTCGTAGATAATTTATATTTACAAGCTTATATAATGCAACTTACATTTGGAAAAAAATACATCATAGTTTGCAAATTTCACATAAAACATAATGCAACTAAATCGGCCTATATAATGCATATATGCAGGCTTATATAATGCATTTTAAATCAAAAAATAAATAACTTTGTCAAAATGGCAATCACCCCATAAATTGTAATGTAAATGTACAGACATAAATAATGCATGTTTACAGGCCTATATAATGCAACTTAAAGGTGGTATGATGAATTTGGAGTTTTGAATTCATCAACATTTTCTTATTCACGTAATGACTTCTCAAATTCTCTCGAAGAGACGACGAGTATGAGCTAGCGGGGGAAAGTGAAGTTATAATGTGATTTAGTGTTTGGTTGTCGGTAGGTGGTAGGTGGTGCTATGGAATAGTTTAGATTTGATGCTCTGCTTCGTGTATTACTATTTCATTCTTGCGAATAACTAAATCCATCAAACCACCTTTAAGTTGCATTATATAAGCTTCTAAAATATGCATTATTAAGGCTTTTAAATATACATTACGATTTATAGGGTCATTGATATTTTGAATAGGTGCTTTATTTTCGAATTTAAGTTGCATTATATAAGCTTGTATATTTGCAATATATAGGTTAGTTCAGTTGCATTATCTTCTATGGGGCTATCTGATTTTCGCAGAATATAGATATTTTTTTTT
>JAPKLW010000030.1:1363750-1388438 GCA_026898455.1 Plectranthus barbatus | reverse complement strand
CTAAGCATAAATATATCAATAAAATGCACAGAATGAGTGTTTATCAATTCTGTATCTTGAATTGATCCTTGACATGATTCTGATTTATTTCCTTTCCAACAAAACCGTCTAAGCGGATATTAGTATATTTAACTAAAATCTTAAGATTTTTAATAAAATAATGTATATTTATTTATATATTGAATGAAAGTATATTATATAGTTAATATAAATTATATTATTACAAAATTTAAACTTTTATTTAAATATATGAAAATTTAATAAAAACAAATCTACCGCCTAAACTCCATTCTAGATCGCTTAGACACGACGCATCCTTCAACTGCCTCACTATTGCCTAGCGAGTTTTATAAACTTATAAGACAATTTGAATGTATGGTTGATTGTGTAGTAGTGCGTATTGATAATTAGATCTATTGTTCAATTATTTAGAAATAACAATAAACTTATATCCTTGATTTCATTTAAAATTATATTTTATCTTCTGTTTCAAATAAATACAAACTATATTATTTATTGATATATGTTATTTATCGAATCGACTCTTAATTTTATATTGCAGCCCGTGGTAAATCCACGATTTTTTTTATTTTAGGAATCTCGTAACCAATAATTTTTGGAGAAATCAACGGTGGGTAGTACCAACAAAATTACAAATAAAAAACTTGCATAGTTGCATATCATTATCTTTGACCAAAAAGAAAAATACCATTTTTATTTCAATTAAACTTAATTTAGTAGGGTAACGTTCAGTCATAGTTAAAAATTAATTTTAAGCAATTAAAGAATGATTCAAATAATAATTGAATATACAATCACATTTAACGTGGCATAAAACTACTAATTCTCGTGGACAACCATTTAATAAGCATAGTATTTCTATTTTGGGAAAATAGGGAACTAGATCCCATGTTTCACAAATTAGGGAAATATATTCCAAGTTTTCATGTTAGGGAAGTATATCCCAAGTTTTGTTTTGTTAGGGAAATTTATCCCCCGTTAGTAACGATGTTAAATAACTGATGATTCACCAATTAAACTTCATGTCGCACTCACTTGGCATTGATGTGGCATTAGTTCTTATTTTCTTTCCACGTCATACAAAAACTTTATTTTTATTAAGTTTTTTTTCTTTAATTTCAAAATATAATTTCTTTCTCCTCTAATCTTAATCTGACGCAGGTCTTCCTTGCCGTTGAACCGCAGCTTCATCAGAATATCATTAAGAAGCCTCACCTCCTAGAAAGGTAATATAAATATTAATCAATTAATACGACTAAGAAAATAAATCGTATTAATCTTGGATGAGCTTATATGCAGGTATGCTGCGAAGTCGCAGTTCTTCACTATACCCATTTAAGCATACATAAAATAATCAATTATTATCTTATGAGTGTCCATTGTGAAAGAAAAGCTCTGCCAAGTGTGAGCGGCGACAAACAATCCGACGAGAATTTCCGGGCCAACATGAAAGAATGGGAGGAATTCCACAGCCGCTACTTCTCAATCAGCCTCGCCGACGCTCCCCATCCAATCCAACTCGCCTTCGTCAATGTGTACCTGTTGCATCCCTCTGGGTCTTCCATCCACAACAGTGTCGGAAAATATTTCTACTTCGAGTAGAAGCTATATCAACCCAGTTTAAATTTCCGCCACAACCTTTGGTCCCGAACCACCAGTGTCTGCTGCCCAGTCATGTTGGCCCCAGGATGATGCAAAAAAATGGAAAAATCACAAAGTGATACGAGGAAGACAAGTGGTTCGAAATAAGCTGTTCGAACTAAAGGAAGTGATTCGACCGTGCGAGCTACAATACTTGGGGAAATTTTCTGAGTTTATTTCTTGTAATAAAACTATTACATAAACTCTACTCTCTATCTCTGGAAAAGAAAAAATATTTTCTCACTCTACTTCTCACTCTTTTCTTTTTGATTCACTATTACAAATGAAATCTTACAAGCTATTTAGAAGATTCAAAACTAAGCATTTAAAACACTACAATTAATACCCATCAATTTCCACCTGAAATTGTCGGCAATAAATCCTTGGTTGACTAGTAACAATCAAACAACCTGAAACGGCTAAGTCATGGGACGGTTCGAATGTAACGGTCGAACCGTTACACTTCCTTAACTCTTCGAGCTCAAACTGCCGAGGAGTAAACACAACAGGTCAGAGTGAAGAACTGTCACCCATCCAGAACTTATAGAACGCACCTCTGACAACATTACTTTTTCCCCCCTAGCAAAGTACCTGCATATTTTCTCATCCAAGATTAAAATAATTTTATTTCTTGTCCTATTAATTGATTACCTTTGTCGGAGATGAGGGTTTCTAGATGGTATTTTGGTGAAGCTGTGGTTTAGCCGCAGACTTGGGGCTAGAGACGGGATTAAGAATTGAAGGGAGGAAGAAATTATATTTTGAGAGAAAAAGAATTAATAAAAATAATGTTTTTATGAGGTGGAAAGAAAATAACAACTAATGCCATGTCATTGCCACGTGTGTGTCATGTGTGTGCCACGTGGAATTTAACGGGTGAATCTTCAGTTATTTAACACCATTACTAATAGAGGATAAATTTCCCTAACAAAACAAAACTTGGGATATAATTTCCTAACATGAAAATTTGAGGATATATTTCCTAATTTGTGAAACATGGGGATATATATTTCCCTGTTTTCCCTTCTATTTTCTACGGGAGTTGTGCTAAATAATCGACAAAGAAAAAAAGAATAAAATAAATAAAAATCCATTCACATTT
Organism: Plectranthus barbatus; assembly: GCA_026898455.1. Lineage (NCBI taxonomy): Eukaryota > Viridiplantae > Streptophyta > Magnoliopsida > Lamiales > Lamiaceae > Plectranthus > Plectranthus barbatus. Next base: position 1,385,674 of record JAPKLW010000030.1, on the reverse strand, counting down.
CTGTAGATGGGGAAACATTTTTGGCTTCAAATCAACTTATTTTTAGCTTGAGCACTATCCTTGGGTTGTTTTGTTGGATATGAGATCTATGGAACAGGACTGAAAACACTGCAACAAATTATGTCTAGTACAGTAAGTTTTTACAAGTAACACTGCAAGTACTGCTAGTACGAGAACAAATAAAATAAAATAAAATAAATAAAAATTTCAACAAGGAACTTGAATTTTTTAAATATCGAAAGCACCTCTGATTTTTGCCTCATGAAATAAATCCAAGTCATACGGGTATAATCATCAATGAACAAGATAAAGTACATATTTCCAGCATGATATGTTGTGTCCATCATGCCGCAGACATCGCTGTGAACCAGGTCAAGCTTTTTCTTAGCTCTCCATGCTACTCCTTTTCGGATAGGTTGTCGGTGTTGCTTCACGAACATGCATCCTTCACAAACATCATGTTTTTCTTCAATTTTGGCAGCCCACACACCATGTTGTGATCAAACATCTGTTTGAGACTATGATAGTTCACGTGACCAAGTCGTTGATGCCACATATTTGATTCATCAGTAACAACAGCGCTAGATGCTGATGCTTCAGTATGACCTGCAGCACTAGATGTTGTCGTTGCAGCATAGTTGATGCTTATAGCAAAACTTCGGTTCACCATCTTGATCTTAGTAAACACCTTCGTCCTGTTTTTCTTGTTGTTACTGAAGTCGAGTTTGTAGCCATTCTTCAAAAGTTGTCCAAGGCTAAGCAAGTTTTGGTTCATGCTTGGCACATAAAGAACATTTGAGATGTAGCTTGGGACATCGTGTATGATGATTGGAATTGTACCAAGTCCCTTTGATTCAACCAACTTTCCATTTCCCAATTGGACTGGAGTTGTAACTTTTTCACCGAGATTAGAGAATATTTCTCTATTCGGTGTCATGTGATTGTTGCAGCCGCTATCCATCAACCACTTCTCCTTTTTATGTGCTGTAGCAATGTGATAGACATAGAATGTCCCATGCAACTCTTGGGCTTCTCTTCGGGTCTCCACTGGATTTGCTTGATGGGTGTCTCTAGATCTACGGTCTTTGGCTAGATGGCGAAATCGGCTACATTTGTTGCACTTTGGTTTATCTTTAAACCAACAATCTATCTCCACATGGTCACTTCTATTACAAAATTTTGCAAGACAATGAAGTATGAATTTTACATCTTCCTTGTCCTCTATAATTTTGCCATCTTCCTATTGAATCATCATTTCTTGATTGATTTTTTATGGTGAGCTTTGATTGGAATGCACTCTCAACTGCGTTCTCGGAGTGTCACAACAATTTTTGCTCAAACGATTTTAGAGACGCCATGACTTCTTGGGTGATGAGAGTAGAGAGATCCTTCGTTTCTTCAATGACAGCAACGATGGGATCAAACTAGTCAGGGAGAGAAATAAGAATTTCTCCACAATTCTCTTATCGACAACATCTTCGTCATGTGATTTCATTTGGTTAACCAAGTCAAAGAACTTGGTTGAGAACTCCTTCAACGTTTCTTCCTCATTCATCCTCATATCTTCGAGATCCTTCCGCAATGATTGCAGCTTTATAGCACGAACTTTAGTATCTCATTGAAATTCATTTTGTTGAATTTCCCATGCTTCCTTGGCGGTGTCAACTCGCATGATTCTTGGAAAAATTATTTTGGTGACAAATTTTTGGATTATTGAAAGAGCACTTACATCAGCTTGCCTTGACTCCAGCATCTTCGTGTTGTTCTCGTCCTGGTTGCCATCACCATCTCCAGCAGTAGCATCTTCAGATTCTTCAAAGCCTTTTTCTACAATCTCCCATAAATTAAGAGATCGAAAAATGGTCTTCATTTTTATGAACCAAAAGTCGTAGTCTTCTCCAGAAGTCGATGTTGAGGTTGCAGCCATCGATTCTTTTCAGGTCGAATAAAATCTTCTTGCTATGGATACCAAATGTTAGTTTTTATGTTTCTGGAATTATGCTAAAGCACTGGAACTGGAGAGAAAATATTTTGAATTTTTTCAATGATTCCCCAATAATTTGATGCATGAATTACATATATTTAAAGGATTACAACTCACTTAAATGGCCATTAACTATAGTACTAAATGACTCATAATTTGAATGGGATCATGGGATAATGGGAATTACTAGGCAAATGTAATAGCACAAAGCTGTAACAGTATTGACTTTAAGAGCACGTTAACTTTTCCAACAATAATATATAATGTCATTATTTGAAATTTGCAGATGCTCTCACTTTTCGAGCTACCTTCAACTCAACTTTTCAAACACAATATCGATCCCATTTTTAGGTTGGAGAGCCAACTTCATCACAGGAGCGTGGACATAATTTGGAGAGAGAGAGAAAGAGAAATTGGACAATATGAGAGCAAGAAGCATCTTGAGCTCAAGCATGGCCAGGTTCATCCCCAAGCACATCCTCGGCCCGGCTCCGAACGGCATGAACAGATGTGGGAATTTGCAGGCAGCTGTCGTGCCGTTGGCGAACCTCTCTGGTTTGAACTCGTAAGAATCCGAGCCCCATATGGTTGGATCTGTATGCATAGATGTTATCAAGATCCATATGACAACACCCTTTGGAATACGAATGCTCTCGAATTCGAGCTCGTTTAGTGCTTCTCTCGACAGTATAGTCACCGGAGGATAAAGCCTCAGCGATTCATTGATCACCATTGTCAGCTGGTAAGAATTATATTAAAGGTTTGTTAATATATTTGTAAAAGTAAAACTACTAGTACAATTATTATTAATTTATTTTTAATTACCTGTTTCATTTGTCGGAAAGAGTCGGAGTCTGGAACTTGACCGTTGCAGACTCCGACGACCTCCTCTCGTAGGCGGAGTTGCCAATCGAGATTGGAGGCCAGCAACATGAGGCACCAAGAGGCTGCAGTGGCAGTCGTCTCGTATCCAGCTAAATAAATGTTTTTGACATTGTCTATGGTGAACTTCTCAATTGCATCTGGGCTTAGATTGCTGCTGGCTGCCCCTTCAAGAATCATTTGCAGCATATTCTTCTCGTCTGATTTTGCATCATTTTTTCGTTTCACCAAATCCAATATCATTTTTTTCAAATTCCTCTCCAGCTCCCATGCCCTTCTATTAATCTTCGTTGGAATATATCTACATTGAAAAATATAGTTTAAATATTAATTAAGAACCTAAAAAAATAAATTCTCAATTCATAACCTGAAATATCACAAATTAATTTCTCAATTCAGGACATCTGAATTGAGATATTTTTTTGTGATCAAGTCATGAATCGATAATCACACTATCTTTTTAAGTTCAAGATTGATCATACTTCAAATTTCTAAGCACTCAATCGAAAATGTCACCTCATGCCGGGAATGCCAACGGCGAAGACCTTCTTCGATGTGACTTGTTGAAGAGATCCAAGTGTTTTAAAAAACTCTTCACCTTCAGCATAGGTGCTTCCAAAACAAGCTCTAGAGATTACATCCCCAGAGAATTTTCTGAGGTGATCATCAATCTGAATAGTTGCTTTACCACCTTCTGCATCAATCATGCCTTTCCATGAATCCACCAACATTATTGTTGATTGTTGAATCAATTGTGTCATTCCCTATGTAATAGGAATTTAATATTTATTGAGACTCAATCTCAGATAGTAACCATAGTATATTATACCTTGACTTTGGGGGCAAACAATTCAGGAGCAAGAATCTTCCTCTGAGAAGCCCAGAATTTGCCATTTGAGGTTACAATGCCTTTGCCAAGCAAAGGCTCTAAATCTGCAACCAGATATGAAGGTTTCCCAAGATCATGCGAAGTGCAACTAGTCACCTCTTTTACTACTTCATATTTATTCACCAACACTATCGGTTGACTACCCAGTGAAAACGTAAATATATCACCTGCAAAAACAATATTTATAATATATAAAATTATAGAATAGTGATTGCATGATAACACTTCTTTAAATAATAACAACAAAACGCTCTTGTCCAGGAATTGATTATCTAATGCAAAAAAATGCAGCTGCTTGGAGCATTTTTTGCAGAGAATTGATGCATTTTTAAAAAATACACCAAATCCACGTATAAAATATTATTGTATTTAGGTTATGATAAAAAAAAAAATGCACCAATTTCCCATATACAATTGTCAGTGCATCAATTCTGCGATAAAAAAATGGTTCATTTCTTTGCATTCGCTTATGCATTTTTCAACCATGACAATTGCATTTCGTGCTTATATGGAGATGGATTAGTATATAATCATATTTCAAAAATTATATGCTACCTCCGTCCTGCTACAATAGGCCTTTTCTTTTTGACACATTAATTTCGGAGCTAGTGTTAAGTAGCTAATTGTGGTTGATGTCTTAAATAAGTTAATTACGATTGCCAGTTTTATTATTAATCACAATAAGTTACTAAACATTAGCTTCGAAATTAATGTGTCAAAATAAAAAGGGCCTATTATAACGGGACGGAGGGAGTAATATTTTTAATTATGGATTGAATTCTCAATACAGAATCTTAAATATCCAAAAATCCTCAAACCAAGATACGAAAAATAATAAAACTTTCAATTAAGAACTTCAATCTAAGGATTGTAAATGCACAAAATCGATAATTAAACTATCTACTCTTGAATTTATAACATTCCTAATATAAATTAGTTAGGAGACTCAACCGTATTGCCGCCTCCATTTCTCCAAGAAAGAAAACAGAGCATCGCAACAGTTGTGCCGAGCCGGTGGTCCGGCCGCCGTCGAGACTGTTGCCTTCTTGAACTCCGGGATGTTGCCCAGCAACAAGGCCGTCGGCGGCCCTCCAATGCCCTGCTGCTTCAGCACGCGCCGTAGCCGCCGCGGTGTTGCCACGATGGAGTTATACAGCCTGAAAAGAAGTGTGAGAATCACTGCCAAACCCAAGGAGACCATGATTTGGAGCAAAATATGTTTGTCCATCCACACAGATCCTTCCATAAATTGTCTATCCCAAGACAGATGATCACAGATATTATTTGTGTCGGTATGAAGTAGTGATGGTGATGAGTGTGAATTGTGACCCGTCTATCAAATTTTATTGAATTATTATGTTGGAAATTCTAGTGTGTCTGCGTGGTCCAAAATGATCCAATAATTACAATCTTGATAACAATAATGAGTATTTTTTATTTAGAATCCAGAAACATAGTTCAATTATCGATTAAGAATCCAGAAAATAATTTCTCAACTCAAGACCTGAACGATTTTCAATCTAAAAAATCATATTGAGGTATGGATAGAGAATTATACGATCATTATTAAGCCTTGTCAAAACATTCGATTATAAATTTATGATAAACTAAATTATTATTGATGATGTTTATGCACTGTAGTATATGCACTTGAAGCCGCCCTGGCCCGCATGGAACATTATTTTATTTAATTATGATTAAAATGGAGAATTATATCGCTTGTTGTGACTGAAGTGACTATTTTATTTAAACTAATTTCTAAATAAATAGAAATGAAATATCCATTATCGAATTTCATTTTATTATAACAATATATACTAGTAAGCTGATCTCACTCTATAGTAATTTAATTAAAGTCGTTAGGCCCTCAAATCAACATAATACTATTCATTTCTTGTGGTATTTCCAATATTAAAATGCTCTTAAATATGAAAAAAAATACTCCATACATCCCAATTTAATTGTATCACTTTCATTTTTTTGGTTGTTCCAATTCATTAGTCCTATTTCTAAAAATTGTAATTTTTTCACACTCAACAATAAAATTTTAATTTCACTCAACCATTCTATACTTACAGTCCTTGGTTATTGTACCCGATCTACCCGAGACAATTTAACTGGGATTGAGGGAGTAAAAGTCAACATGCGTGAATAACCAATGGTTCGAGCTAGGCTTACGAGCCTTATCGAGCTTAATATAATTAAAAAATTTATTCTTAAATTTATTATTTATTAATGAATAATTTAATATTTTTATTAGAATTTTCTTGGGTATCAAGCCTGCTGGATCCTTGTCGGCCGGTTACTCGCCGAAGCACGACCTAACCCTGATTGGGTTAGGTTCCACGCACGGGTTGTGACCCGCTCTTGATGCTTGGACCGGCTTCTTGATGGATCTCCTACTCCTTCAGCTTCCGGCTTACCTGGATTTGACATATATCGGCTAAGTAAACTCACAGCATAAGCAACATCAAGTGTTGTACTGACCATAAGATACATAACTGATCTGACTGCATTAGTATAAGGCACATGCTTCATTTCATTCATTTCAAGATCAGATTTAGGACATTGATCCTTACTTAGCAAGAAGTGACAGGCTAAAGGAACATTCACATGCTTGGCATTATTCATTGAGAACTTAGACAGAATTTTAGACACATAGACAGATTGGTTCAATCTTAAAACAGAAATAAACCTGTCTCTAATTATATCCATTCCTAATATCCTTCTTGCATTACCTAAATCCTTCATTTTGAAATGTTTGCACGGATGTTCCTGAATATGATTAATAGATTTCACACTTGGACTGATCCTATTAACATGTCATCAACATAAAGTAAGAGGAAAGTAGGTATACTGTTATCAAATTTAAAATACAAGCAATGGTCATGAATGCTCCTAACAAAATTGAGAGACTTCATGACAGTGTCAAATTTGATATTCCATTGCCTAGGGGATTGCTTAATACCATACAAGGCTTTTTTCAAAAGACAGACATGATTAGGATATTTGATGTCACAAAGGCCTTCAGGTTGATTCATGTATATATTTACATTTAAATCACCATATAAAAATGTAGTAGTGATATCCATTTGCACAAGTCCCAACTAAAATGAGCAACAAGGGCAAGCATCATCCTAACTATAGTGAATTTGACTACACGGGCAAAAATTTCACTATAGTCAATTCCTTCCTTTTGAGTGAACCCCTTGGCAACTAACCTAGCCTTGTATCTCATAGTTTTGCCATCAAACTTAATCTTGTAAAGTCATTTACAGTCAACCACAGATAGGTTATTAGCTTTAGGTACAAGTATCCAAGTCATTGCTTGCTTATAGGTTTTAGGTTCATCACCATCTAACTCATCAAACACATTCAAAGCAAGCACGGTCATATCATAGTCATCATATCTTTTATTTACAGTCACATGCCTTCTTGACCTATCTCTAACCAGATATAGTCATTCAGGTCTTCATGCATAGAATTTGAGCTAGAAGCTCCACCTTGATCAAGATAATCATGACATTCAACATTTTCAGCAGACAAAGTGTCAGTTTTAGCATGAAATGAATCAGTCAATGAACCATCTCCCCTTGAATGTCATTTTTATCAGATTTGGAATGCTACACCTCACTTATTGTACCCTCATGCACAGTAGGGGCCCTATACTAACAGAGCAGGGGAAATCACGTTAATTAAAGGTGATATCTCTGCTGATTATTACTTTATAGTCTAAATCAATAACATCCCAGACCCTATACCCCTTAGTTCTCTCAGGATAAACTAAGAACACACACTTTTTGGCCCTAGGATCTAGCTTATTACCTCTTTGATGGACATAGGCTGCACAACCAAACACCCTAAGGTTTGACAGATCTAATGGTTTGTTTGTGAACACTGACTCAGGGCACTTACCCTTTAGGGGTACTGAGGGTGACCTATTTATAAGATATGTTGTTGTCATGAGAGCTTCCCCCCAGAAAGACTTGTCTATTCCACTAATTGACATCATGCATCTTACTCTTTCTAGTAGAGTTCTATTCATTCTCTCAACAACTGCATTTTGCTGAGGAGAGTAAGGGACAGTTCTATATCTTTTAATGACTTTTCCACCTCTTTTCCTAGAGTAATCATTTATTACAGCTAGGAAATACTTTTTCCACCTCTAGTTGGCTCACTAGAAGGCCCCCATGCATCAATATGAAGGTACTCCAAGACAGAGGCGCTCCTAAGAGAACTAGAAGGAGTATGTGCAGGAAAAGTGACCCTATTTTGTTTGCATAATATGCAATGTTCACATAATTGAAAAGCAGACACTTCATCTTTACCAAACAGGCCCTCCTTTCTAAGGATTTCAAGTCCCTTATTGCTCATGTGCCCTAATCTCCTATGCCACAGATAAGACAAGTCAGAATTACTCAAATTCACATAATTAGCATGAGGCACAGATTCAGTTAGGCAACATACAAGTTGTTTCTTTTCTCAGCTTTGAAAATAATCACTGAACCCTGCATGATCTTCATAATCCCTTTTCCCCACCTACCTTTTAACCCATCGTCTTCTAGTGAGGAACAGGATAACAAATTGAAACACAACTCAGGCACATATCTGACATCTTTTAACATATAAGAGCATCCATCAACAAATTTCAGTTTAATATCACCAATTCCTTCAACCTTACACTTCTTTTCATCAGCAAGTAAGATATATTCATTTTCAATTGGTTTTAATCTTGAAAACAATTGTTTATGAGGTGAGATGTGATAAGTACAGCTGGAGTCTACAATCCATTCATTCACACAGATTTTATCAGAGCATGCATATGCAGATGGCAGGGTATTCATACAATCAGAGCTAGAAACCATATATATACATCACCTAAGTTGTCACCCTTGGCAGTATTATCATTAGACTTGTTAATTTGCCACAACAAATTAGGCGGTACAAGCAGATGTGATTATATTTAACTAAAATCTTAATATTTTTAATAAAATAGAGAACTATATTTATTTATATATAGTGAATGGAAATTTATTATAAAGTAAATGTAAATTATATTATTACAAAATTTAAACTTTAATTTGAAATATATAAAAAATAATAAAATTAATTTAACCGACTAAACTCTAGCCTAGACAGGCGCTAGGCTCTTCTCGACCATCCAATTAATATCTAACGACTTTTACAATCTTGCTTATAAGAGAGTTTGAATATATGATTGATTGTGTTGCAGTGCATATTGATGATTAGATCTATTATTCAACTAGTTATAAATAACAACAAAATGATATCTTTTATTTCATTTAAAATTATAGTTATCTTCTATTTCAAATTAATATAATCAAATATAATAATTATTAATATGTGTTACTTATCGAATCGACTCTTATTTTTATATTGCAGCCAGTGGTACATCCACCATTTTTTATTTTAGGAATCTCGTACCAATTTTTTTTTTTTTTTTTTGAATAAATCAACGGTGGGCACTACCACAAAAATTAAAAAATAAAAAACTTGCATATCATTACCTTTGACCAAAAAAAAATCCATTTTATTTCAATTAAACATAATTTAGTTGGGTAACGTGCATTCTTTAGTCATTATAGTATTATAAAATGCACCTCTAATCTTCTTTAATTATAAATTACTAACCATGCTTAAAGAATTAATATTAAATAATAATTGAATGATCACATTTAATGTGGGATAAATTACTAATTAATTCTCCCTTAAATAATCTGCAGAAGTCATAATCAAAAGTTGTGGGCAGCCAATTAATAAGCATAGTATCTCTATTTTCTGAAGGAGTTGTGCTAAATCAACAGCAAAAAAAAAACGCATTTCTGTAGATAGAGAAACATTTTTGGCTTCAAATCGTCGTATCTTTAGCTTCAGCACTGATTCTTGGACTGTTTTTCAGGCTGCACAGCGCCCTGGTGGCGGCGCCGCAACGACAGCGGCGCATGCTGGAACAGCAAGGCGTTGGAGGGCCGCCGCCAGCTCTTCTGCTAGGCAACATCTTGGACCTGAAGAAGTCACAAACCTCAGCCACCGAGACGACGCCGGAGGCATCTGCCCGACCACCGGCTTCTCACAACTACGGAGCTGTTCTCTTCTCCGCTTTTGATGGATGGAGGCGGCGATACGGTTTCGTATAATACTCCCTCCGTCTCATTTATTTGGTCATATTTTAACTTGCATGAATGTCAAAACTTATTTATGATTACATTAAATATTTGAACAAATTTTCTGAAATACCCTTATTTAGCAATAACTATTAATAATAACTCTCTTAATTATGTTCAATTTATAAGGGTAAATTTGTTAACACATAAAAAAAATACTAAATTTAGATAATGCACCATATAAATGGGACACCCAAAAAGGAAACATGGACCGAATAATCGGGACGGAGGGAGTAATTTATTTCATTACAAACTATATATAAATATATGGATGAGATCAAGTGAAAAAATAAAAATAAAAAATCCATCCGTAATGAGAAAGTTCTTGATTATGATTATGTATATCACGTTGCTTAAATAGGTGACATGTATGTGATTTCACTGGCGAATAAACCGGTGCTAGTCGTGAACAAATATGATGTAGTAAAAGAGGTGGCTTCTTGCACGTCGCTGCATTTGGGGAAACCTTCGACTTCAGGTGTAGATATGAGGTCGTTGCTGGGCAACGGCATTGCAACATCGAATGGAAGTTTCTGGGCTCATCAGAGGAAGATTCTTGCTCCTGAATTGTTTGTGGACAAAGTCAAGGTACTATGATCATATTCATATGAGATTGTTTTTGTTTGCCTGCCTAAACCAGAATGAATTTGATCAATTATCAATAGAAGATGTTAATTAGTTCGAAGGTTGTGGGTTGGCTGATTAAACTAAGGTAAAATGCGGATTAGGGTTAGAATATTCTGATCCGGAAATTTTTTTTAACCCAAGTTCCGGTAGGATTCAGCCCGAAAATGATAGGTTGGCCCAATTAATATGACTAATTTTTTTATTATATTATATTACGAGATTTACTTCTAATGTTTAAGATCATATTTTTAAATTATATTTCAAGTTATATAGTTGTATTTAGTTAAAATAGTTTTTAGTAAATGATTAAATTCTTTAAGGTTATTTAATTACTCATTATTTTGTAAATTTATTGTATTTATTATATGAATTGTGATTATTAATTATTTTGTATTTTTGGTTAGATTGTAAACTGAATTGTAATTGTTGATTATTGTAAATTGTAATTATAAGTTTAAATATTTTATGAACTTATATAGTGCAAATCAATTGTGATTATACAATTCACTATATCAAAATTTGTGGTCATTATTTAATAATTATCTTGTTGATGTTAGAGATGAATTGAGGATATGATATTATCCAAAGACCCTTGTCAGGCATATGGGATGCATATGGCACAAATAAATTTAGTAAGTTTCAAAGTTCGCTCAAGATTTTTGGTTCAAGAAAACCAGATGAACTAGATTGAAAACCGAAATAATAGAGTTAAAGTAGAGAATCTTCAACTTGAAAAAAAATTGTGATCATTTGGCCTAAACCAATTAGCCTGCAATCTGATAGGACTAACCCAAAATTTCGATGGATTGATTTATTTGACATTTCTAAAATCGACCTAATGAAATATAGCCCCACGAACTACAAATCCTGTCTCCGCCACTACTCAGAAGAAATTACATCTAAATCAATATTTAGTATAATTACAAATAAACCCACGTGATCTAATAACTCTCATTTTCTAGATAGACGACTTTTCATTATTTTAATTTTGGAAAACTAGAATCCTACATATCTCGCTAAGCCAATTATTTTGGAGTAACCAACGGTTGGTATTAGGCTTAGCACACCTTACATGACTTGGACAAAATTTTAATAATAGAAAACATGCATATCATTATATGTGGTCTAAAAATAATAATAATAATAAATTCCTACAGATATATTTATAAATTAAAATTAATACTCCCTCCGTCCCACTTTAATAGTCTCATTTCCCATTTTCGTGCGTCTACTTTAATAGTCTCATTTCTAAAAAGGGTAACTTTTTCACACTCAACAATAAAATATTAATTCCACTCAACTCATTCTACACTCACATGCCTTGGTTATTGTGCCAAAAGCAAATGAGACTATTAATCTGGGACGGAGGGAGTATTTAATAGGGTAACGAGCTTTCTTCAGTCATTTTATATTATAAATATTCTTTTCAGCTGACAAGAATCCTACCACATTTGTCAAAATGGAGAAACAAATCTTGCTTCAAATCGCACTCTCTTTGGCTTCAGTAGTGATTCTTGGCCTATTTCTCAGGCTGTACAACTCCCTGGTGGCAGCGCCGCGACGGTGGCGGCGGGTGCTGAAACAGCAAGGCATTGAAGGGCCGCCGCCATCTTTCTTGCTGGGCAACGCCATGCAGATCAAGAATCAACGAGCCAGCTCATCGGCGGCCGGTCCGCCGGCTTCTCACAATTGTGGATCGGCTTTGTTTCCTGTTCTCGATCAATGGAGGCGACAATACGGTGAGTATTTTGAAATCAAATAATCCCATACATGGTTATATATTTATTATGTATATGTTGTCTGAATTTGGCAGGTGATATTTGCTTGTTTTCACTGGGTAGTAAACCAGTATTGCTCGTGAATAAATATGATGTAGTAAAAGAGATGACTACTTGCACATCGCCCCTTTTTGGGAAGCCTTCGTATCAAGCGAAGGATCTTGAGCCCTTGCTTGGCCACGGAATTCTGACTTCGAATGGCCATCCATGGGCTCATCAGAGGAAGATTCTCGCTCCTGAATTATTCCTCGACAAAGTCAAGGTATCTGCCTATCTCTCTGTATACCAGTTTACTTTTTCTTACAGTTCGTACTTAAGTACAGGGCCAGCCCTGTAATTTTAGAGACCCCGTGCGAACAAGAAAAATGGTGCCCTATTTTTTAATTATAAATAAGAATATTAATAAAATCTAATATTCAATATTATGTCAAAGCAAGTTCACTAAATATTTATTGTGGCATACTCGATTGCATATAATATTTCAATAACTTAAATTTTGAAAAAAAAAATTCATAACTTATGCAACAGTAACGGGTATTGTCATATGTATAAAATTATTCAATCTTTTAAAATAAGTTAATTGTTTATCTAAAGCGGTGTAAAAGATATATATCGCATGGTGTTTAGTTTATGAAACAACGGTTAAAATTTTTAAAAAATAAATTAAACTAACTAAATTCTAAAAAAAATCAAACAAAATATAATGTAAGAATTTAAAACTATGCAAGTAAACTAGTCAACAATGCACAAAAAATCTAAAACCATGTTGTTGTGAAATTTGACAAAACTCATCAAAGATAAACGCTATATATGTTTAAAAAAACAAAAATAAATTAAGAATTACCTAACAACCGTAACGTTTAGATGATGAGACATTTCATTTTTGTGGAAAATTATGTGACAATGACTGTAAATATTTGTTTTTGATTAGTAATAGATATCATCATACTCATATAGTTGAACAAATAAATCTTAATATCTTGTCTCATTTTTAATTTAGATTGAACTAAATATTTTTGTTAGGATAAATATAAATTATAATTTTTTGTTAATCTATTTAGTTAAGCTAAAAACTCAATTTTTTATTAGTTTTTTTTCAAATGTGTACTAAGATAAATTAGCATAACATTACTACTATAAATATTTTTTAAAAATGGTGCCTCTCTTATTCGAAGGCCCCGATGCGGCGCACCTCTCGCACGGCCTCAGGGTCAGCCCTGCTTAAGTATGATTGTAAAAATCGATAGGCGCTAGTCGGGCGCTCGGGTGAGCCCTAGTGCCTAAGCGGTTTATGCGGGGCTATGCATGTTCTTGACGGTAGTTAATCAAAAAGCTTATTTTTATATTTAATATTTATAATATGCATGAATTTTAATTATTTTTTAAAAAATATAAGATATAAGTCGCCTGAACGGGTTAGATAGCACGTAGCTTGCTTAGTCAGCCACTTAGATCGGCGCTTAGGCGGCCTAAACGGTGCTTAGGCGCCGATTACTTGCTAAACCGATTAAATATACGGATTTGAGGATAATCGAATCGGCTGGGGACCACCTAGCATTTAGATTGTCCTAAGCTGGGATTTTTACAACAATGCATAACTATGTTTGTTCTTCCTTGGTAGGGAATGGCAAACTTGATTCAACAATCCGCAATGATGTTGATAGATTCATGGAAAGGTGTGATCGACGCTGAAGGTGGAAGAGCAGATATCAAAATTGATGGCGACCTCAGAAAATTCTCTGGAGAAGTAATTTCCAGAGCTTGCTTTGGAAGCAGTTATGCTGAAGGGGAGCTTTTCTTTCAGAAACTTAGACCTCTGCAACAACTTACAGCCAAGAAAGGTTTCTCTGTCGGCATTCCCGGAATGAGGTGATCGTATTTTTTAGTCTCACTTACTTTTAAGATCTGTTCTATTTATTAGTTTCGTTTTCTTAAAGGAAAAGTTATTTTCACACTCACCAATAATTTATTAATTTTACTGCACTCACAAACATTGGTTATTGTGCTACTTTGATTTGGGACTAATATTTAAAAACCGAAGGAGCATTATTTTATTAAATATTTTTTAATTAAAAATCATGCATGACGACCTAATCCACCCGCATAACCGTCTAATCGAACCGCTTAGGTTTGCGTATCGATTACACAATTTTTTATTCAGTGGACTGTCGCTCATGTCTAAGCGTTGATTTTTGCAACAATGATGGTTAGTGAAGTGACGTTTTCGTGTCATAAATGTTACTCTCTCCGTCCCTGATTAATAGTCTCGTTTGCTTTTGGCACAAAAACCAAGGCATGTGAGTGTAGAATGAGTTGAGTGGAATTAATATTTTATTGTTGAGTGTGAAAAAATTACAATTTTTAGAAACGAGACTATTAAAATGGGACGCACGAAAATGGGAAACGAGACTATTAAAATGGGACGGAGGGAATATATAAATTTAAATTTGGCTAGTGCCTTCTTAGATATGTTCCGACCAAGTACAATAGGAGAACATGGGAGCTGCAGAGAGATTTGAGAGAAGTGATTATGAAGTTAGTGAGAGAAAGAAATGAAGCTAACGTAGAGAAAAACATGCTGCAAATGATTCTTGAAGGGGCTCATAGCAGCAATTTGAGCCCAGATGCAGCTGAGGAGTTCATCATTGACAACTGCAAGAACATCTATTTAGCTGGATACGAGACGACTGCGATTGCCGCCACTTGGTGCCTCATGCTACTGGCGACGAATCCAGAGTGGCAAGATCGCGTACGACGGGAGGTGGTCGGAGTTTGCAACGGCCAAGTTCCAGACTACGATGCCATTAGGCAGATGAAACAGGTATATTTATAATTGTAAAATTCATTAGGCAATACTCGGACATCTGAATAGGACCTTACATATGGATATCGGTAATTAATTGACAAATTAATTTTTTATTTTAAATATTTTAAGTATATAAATATTTAAAATTATCACCTAGACTAACTAGGTGGCGTCTAACCTGACGCCTAATCTGCCTCGGGATTTAACACTTCTTTATAAAACTTACTAGGATGTAGTCGGGTACCTAAATAGGGCCTAACATATGGACAACGGTAATTAATTGACAAATTAATATTTTATTTTAAGTATATAAATATTTAAAATTATCACCTAGACTGACTAGGTGGCATTTAACCTGATGCTTAATTTGTCTCGGGATTCGACACTTTTTTGTAAAACTCACTTGGCAATAGTCTATCACCTCAATAGGGCTTAACATATGGACAATGGTAATTAATTGATAAATTAATTTTTTATTTTAAATATTTTAAGTATATAAATATTTAGAATTATCGCCCAGACTGGCTAGGTGGCGTCTAACCCGACGTCTAATCTGCCTTGGGATTTGACACTTTTTTCAAAAGATGAAAGCTAACCCACACTTCTCTTTTATTAGCTGACAATGGTGATCAATGAGACACTGAGACTATATCCCCCGGGGTGTATAATATCAAGAGAAGCACTAAACGAGCTCGAATTTCCCGGCCTTCGTGTGCCCAAGGGTGTTACGATATGGATGTTGATAACAAGTCTGCATACAGATCCAGATATATGGG
The DNA here is from genome assembly GCA_026898455.1 of Plectranthus barbatus. NCBI lineage: Eukaryota > Viridiplantae > Streptophyta > Magnoliopsida > Lamiales > Lamiaceae > Plectranthus > Plectranthus barbatus. The sequence goes on along the minus strand of JAPKLW010000030.1, from coordinate 1,369,747 downwards.
GGCCAGATTCTTACGAGTTTAAACCAGAGAGGTTCGCCAATGGCGTAGCTGGTGCATGCAAGCTCCCACATTTGTTCATGCCGTTCGGGGTCGGGCCGAGGGTGTGCTTGGGGCTGAACCTAGCCATGGTGGAGCTCAAGATTCTTCTTGCTCTCTTGTTATCCAATTTCCATCTCACTCTCTCTCCAAAATATGTTCATGCTCCAACTATGAATTTAGTTATCGAGCCACGATTTGGGGTCCATATTGTGATGGAAAAGTTGAAGTACCCTCTTGGTGTTGCTTGATTTTTCTAGGAGAAGATGCGATCAAAATGTTTCATGTGGTGATCAATTTGCATCTCTTCAAATTGATCTTTTTTTCATTTTTAACTTAATAAATAAATGTCAAAAAACTCTTATGAGACTATTCTACTGTTCTTAGTTTGTGATAGAATATATTTTAAATATGCTTAAGAAAGATTTCATATATCTTGTATCTAGGGTTTTCTATATCTTTTGCACTACTCATCAATAAAGTATTTATCGATTGCGAAAAACCCTATCATGGTATCAGCCTAACGATCCTCTCCCCTCTCTCATCTCTCTCGGCCCTTCTTTCAGAATATATTTTAGATATGCTTAAGAAAGATTTCATATATCTTGTATCTAGGATTTTCTATATCTTTTGTAAGTTATGTATATCTTTTGCATTTTTTATATACTCATCAATAAAGTATTTATCGATTACGGAAAATCCTATCAGTTTGTAAAAGGGCTCTTATAAATGATGTATTTTATTATATAAAATAATATTATTATGATTGTTGTGGGTACTCGAAAATGTGCAAAATCTGAAGCTGAAGAAATATTAAAATATGAATCGATCTCCCCTTCAATTAGAGGAATCAATTTTTTTGTTGAAGATTGGTGCCTCTTCGAGAAGAGATAAATTTAAAAGAGACACTCTTTGATCAAAACTAACTTCCACAACTGTTGAAGGTTAAAAAGATCTGTTTATTCAAAACTAACTATACATGTTTTTTACAATAATAATGATATATTTATTTAATTTAAACGACATACTTACATAATTTAAATAATATATTTATGATGCTCTTTTCCAATAATTTGTGTATATATTGTTGGATTATCTCACCTTGGTCGTGAATCTGGGAATATACCACTCTAAATAGTGAAATTTCCCTCTACTTACAAACTTGTTTTATAAGGAGAAATATGGATCTTTACATGGAATCAGAGCAGGTTCGATTTGATGTGAGACCCAATTTGTTCTGACTCAATTTATTCTTATGATGGGACCCGACTTATCCCAATGATAGGATCCCCTGAGAATACTATATAATAGTGAAGTTCTCTTCTCCTTCCTTACAAGCCCATTTTATAGGAAGAAATAGGGATCTTTATAGATATTCAGTAGCATGCAATATCATCATGTCTTCATAACTAATTAAATAATTCCTTTTGTTTAGGATCCATAACTTTTTAATATCACATATTTTTGTTGTGGAGAATAAGAATATTATTATATGGAGATGAAACTACAGGCTAATAGAAACGGTGGCCTACTCAGCATACCAATCATGACTACTACAACAAATTATATAACTTTCATTAGTGTCTATATTTAATACTCCCTCTGTCCCGCTACAATAAGTCCTTTTCATTTTGAGACAATAATTTCGGAGCTAGTGTTTAGTAGCTAATTGTGGTTAATAATAAAATTAACAATCGTAATTAACTAATTTAAGACTTAAACAAGTTAATTACGATTGACAATTTTATTATTAACCACAATTAGCTACTAAACACTAGCTCCGAAATTATTGTGTCAAAATGAAAAGGGCCTATTGTAGCGAGACGGAGGTAGTATAATATTCTCCCAATATCATTATGTTAAAATCTCTAGTAACAACCACTTAGAATCTCGAGAGATCCTCTGCTGTGTTGAACACAGCAGGCCATTTAACTTAAATGATATAGAGTATCTATATCATTAAAAAGAGGCATTATTTGACAAAAACTAATTTACAGTATGACTAAAAGGATGTGATGATTCAATCGAAATGAGATGCAATGTTTTTTTAAGTCGTTTCGAATAGGTGCATGCTGTTAATCACTACAAAAACTTAAATTTGCAACGGAAATAGCAACGTACAAAGAAACGGGTCGCCATTTTGCGATGGATTACAGACGGATTTGCGACGAAATATTTCGTCGCAAAATTTAGCGACGAAAAATTTTGTCGTAAATCCGTCATAAAATTTAAAATTTTATTCCGTTGCAATTCCGTCGTTAGTCCATCACTAAATCGCGACCCATTTTTGTCTCAAATTTCCGTGTTTTTGTATTACATTATATATAAAATTTTGTGCATTATCTTTGTAATGTACTTAATTTGCCTAGATAATGTAACTAGTTTGTCTGGTTAATGCACCGAAACTTGAGGTAACATGTAACATATTTAAAAAAATAGGTTGAATTAATTAATTTATTTAGTTTATTAATTAATTTTATAATTATAGAAACATTAATTAAATAATTCTACACACAATTAAGGCTTAAAATTGGGGGGGGCCGGGGGCGCCTAGAGTTCCCCCCCCCCCCCCCCCACACCCCACCCCACCCCACCCCACCACACACACACAATTGTCTTTTCGCTTAGGCGGTCCATTCTTCAGTTGATTTATCCATCAAGATATCATGTCTATGTGCTCTAGTGACTCGAGTCTCCACCTTTATAATTCTGATAGGCTCTTTTGTCAATACAGCAATCATCTCTTGGTGCTGATTTCTGAAGCGGATAAGGATGTGCTTCTTCCAGCTGACATATTTATCCGTAGAGAATTGGGGAAGATTCGTGGTGTTCATCGTCAACTCTAAAAGTACATACTCGCTAAGACAAGAAACACTGTAAGGAATGGATCTGGTCCAAAGTGGCTCAAAGCAGTTAGTCCTAAAGACCAATAGTTCTGATACCACTTGTTGATCCCAAACTCAAAGAGTTATACATGCAGCGGAAAATTGTCTTACTCTTCAGAGCTCAGAACTGATTGTTTCTGGTAAGTTTTGGTTATTAAAACTAGTTATTTGCAGTCAACTTTTTACTTACTAAGTTGTTGGGTTTCAAATTAACATAAAAAATCAAGGCAAAGCAAGAAATAGCAAAGCAGGAAATTGACAATGATTTATAGTGGTCCGGAGTCAAATGTCCCGCTTTCACTCTTCAATCTCTTAGGTTGGAATTCACTAGAACTATTTAGAGGATAATGTAGCACGATCAGTCGCAATCGCGGGTAACTCTTCCACCCACTAGTTGTATGCGATCTTGCCTAGTGCACCAAGAACTTGCTCTCTTCAGCTTGATGTGTGAACACGTCACGCAACTACCAACTGGAATGGTTGGGTGGTTGTGTTCTTCCCATAACGTAGTAGATTGGTTGGTGGGTTGGGTAAAATACTGCCTAAGTTTCTCAAGGAATAAGGAACTCTTCTCGAATTCTTACTTAGACAGTAAGAACTTTGGCAATTTCCTTAGTAAGATACTAAGAGTTTCGTGTATAAGAAACGTAGTGAGCTACAAGAGCTCACAACTTTGAAAGCTTGAAGTATGAAATATCGTAGTTGTTGCAACGGAGTCGGTTCGAGTAAAATTGGTAACTTGTAAACTCGGTAACTTTCTCTCTGTGTGCCTTCATCTCTATTTATAAGTGCGAGCCTTGAGAGATGTGAATTAGCCAACACAAATTCAAATTCGACCAATGGTATGTCGACACTTTCTGCTTTCTACGCTGCAATACCGTACGAAGCACTGCGGTAGGTAGACATTTCTACTTTGTGTCACAACTCTTTCCCAGTCTTATGAATACAACCTGATAGATTCCTAAGTAACTTAATCTTTTGTCTCTCACTTATTCTCTTTGTCTCTATATGTGCATGAAAACTAGGCTTACAAACTGGACAAGAGCCTAACTAGTGTTTTCGATCAATTTCTTTGATTTATCAGTTTCAAACTAAGAGCCATTTTCTTCTTATCCTTCACACATTCCAAACTAGTGGTTTAGATTTCGACCTAGTTTGTCTTGATCAGCTTCATTACAACTCAATAGACATCCTAATAGGACATTACAAGTTTGTACAAACTAAACTAATGATCCAGAAACATTCTAAATTGATGGTTTCTATACATTCTTTTGACATATCATAACAACAAATAGATAAGAATACTTCATAACATTAGTCATTCAATTTAATATGAAATCACATATTTCGTTTAAATATAGATTTGTTTATTGTTGACATTAACTTTAATTGAGTATGTTATGTTTTGCTGAAATTAATCTTCTCATCTCATATTCCTACATTAATTCATTATTTATATTATACATTATTTAAATAAGTTGACATATTGTGCTTAAAAGCCATGAATTTAAGTATGAATCTGAGTTATTTAATTATATACACTTTTTAAGAGGTTTAAACTAAGCCTCTATGAAATAAATGGGGTCAATCCTTAGAATGCCAATTTCAGGCTGTGTTGATTATCGTCGAGTAACCTGGTCTATTTTTTATTAACACTAATTGCATATGACATTTGTGAATTGGTTAATTCCCTTGAATAATATTTCAAATATTGAAACATCAATTTTATAAATTAGACTGTATAACTTCAGTTATATTTTGTTCTCTTAGTTTTTAATTTTATTTTTTTTTGGAACAAATTTTATTTTAGCTTAACATTTTCCTATTTTTGCAAACATAATCTAATGACTTAAAAAGTTGTTATTTAATGTTTAATGTTTTTTATTTTATAATTAAATTCATAACATTTGTGAAATAACTTTTAATTTTTTATAATTAACTCTGAATGTTTATTATCTCTTGCAAAAATACGGCACACGTGATCATAACACGAACACAATAAGTATCCGATAGAAAAATGAGTCGGGTTAATTTGAAAACAATTTCATTAGAATCGAATACCATAAATGTGATAAGAACTCGATAAAAGAATTTAATGAATAAAAATAAAATGAATCCAATGATTATTTATTATGATTAAACCGACAAAAAGTAATTAATATTATACTAATATTTAAATAAAATATTTAATTATTTGATATGAGTTGGACTTTGGTAAATGCTTAATGGATCAACAATTGGGCCTACTGTTTTAGGTCATATATAAGTTTAAAATAGGCCCAGTATTTTGAGTACTAAAGCAAACCAAATGGCATGCGGATCTCATGGAGAATTGTTTTTTTAATTTTTTATTGATTAACTAATAATTTGGTGACACTTGCCAATATTTTATAGAGATTAATTTTGATTTATATATTCTTATTTTTTAATTTTGATATATATATGAAGAGAGGATCACATACTAAAAATTAGTTTGTACTAAATAGGAATGAATATACACCACTCATCTCAAAAAATCAAAGGTTGAGATTAAAATATTTTTTCAAATGTTATGCTTTTTTACTTTATAAATCATGCTTAATCGAATTAAGCATGATTCATAAAGTAATTAAGCACGAACGAAAACTATGCTTAATTTTTTAATCTTTGATACTTTAATCTCAATCATTGATGCTATCAATCTAATGGCTGAGATTCATTTCTATTTAGCACAAACTTTAATTTTAGCATTTGAGTGGATCTCTCTATATATATTAATATAATTAATTAATTTCATTTGTAATATTTTATATCAATTTAATTCCAACAATATTTAATTGTTCATTTTAATTTAGTCAACAACATTTTTTATAAGACAATGGCCATCATTTATTTCACTTTATTTTAAAAATAAAATAATTTTAAATCAAAACAAGTAAAATAATTATATATAATTGTGTGGTTAAGTGGTTTAGTGGTCATTAATAAATTATGTAAAATTATTATGGCTGAGTTTAGTGAATATTAAAGTGTTGGATTGGTTGGCATGGTGTAATACCCCGTGCTTAAATTGTAATCTTGTCTAAATAAGTTTGGA
>JAPKLW010000030.1:1330500-1349678 GCA_026898455.1 Plectranthus barbatus | reverse complement strand
AATTAATTAACTTCTAACAAGGCCCAAATCAAGTTTATATTTCAACAGTATCTATATATAGGGACGTATTGCCGGAATTCTCCGCGAAAACGCTGCCGGTGTATCGGCAGCTGCTGCGCGCCATCGGAGAGACCTTGGGATTCGAGGAAGGTTTCATGGACGATACGTTGAATCTGGACAAGTGTTTTCAGTTGTACGCCGCCAACTACTACCCGCCGTGCCCGCAGCCGGACCAAGCCATCGGAATCCCCGCCCACACCGATCACGGCCTCCTAACCTTCCTCATTCACAACGGCGTCGCCGGACTTCAGATCGAGCACAACGGAGTCTGGTTCAACACCAACTCGCCGCAGAATTCAATCCTGGTCAACACTGCTGATCATCTTGAGGTAATTAAGCTCTACATATGCCGGATCCAGAAAATTTATGTAGGGGTCTCCAAATTTTTTTTTTGATTTCCTTATTCTTTACGAGGGGCTATCTTATAAAATATCGGATTACACTATTACAAAACGAAAACAAGTTCCGGATGGAGGGCTCAGTGTAGCTCCGCCTCTGCATATATCATATAATACTCCTTCCGTCCCGGTCAATTAATCACATATTAACCGAACACGATAATAAATGTTTGTGAGTATAATAAAATTAATATTTTATTAGTATGTGAAAATTTAGAAATTTTAGTAAATGTGACTAATATAACTGAACAAACGAAAAAGAAAAGCGAGATTAATATAGTGGGACGGAAGGAGTATCGCTTAATTAATTGAGTATTAGGGTTTGATTAAATTTTGGTTGAAGCAGATACTGAGCAATGGGAGATACAAAAGTGTGAGGCACAGAGCGGTGGTGAACACCGAGGCGACGAGGATATCGGTGGTGCTGGCGAACGGCGCAGCCCCGGATGCAGTGGTGGCTCCGGCACCGCAGCTGGTTGAACAAGACGGCCGCCCGTTTTATCAGTCGATGAAGTTCATTGATTATGTGGAAACGATGCTGAGCAATCGGCTTCTGGGAAAGACCAACTTGGATTGCGTCAAGATTCAAGACGATCGACTCCAGTAATATATGATCATGCATGAATTGTGTAATTTTTATTGACTACTTAATTTTTATGTTCAGAGATATCAGAATAAGTTTGCTATATATGTGTTGCAGCATTGATGCAATTTCATGTTACTAATATTTTGGTACTTAATAAAAAATGGATTTTAAAATTTATATATATGTGCTTCAGTTTTTGTTTTTTTAATTTTGAACTAATGACTTCTTCATGAGAGGCCCCACTTTTCGGAATACCGGACAATATGTGTAAAGGGTTGTAAATGAACTAAATTATTCGTGAATTACTCGAATTTCGATTTGGTAAATGTTAGTTTGAGCTCGTTTATTAAATGAACCAAATTTGAGTGTCATAGTATTGGATTCGCGAGCGAGCTCGTTAGCTAAAATTTATAAAAAAATATTTATTTTTATAAAATTAATATTATAATAATTTAAAATAAAAATAATGATAAATCTTTCATAAAAAATTGAATTTGAGCATAAATAAGATATTAATACGTTTTATTTCAAAATAATAATAAATTTATTAAATATATTCTAAGATTAGAAAGTTTGTTTAGGCTCAACTAAGGCTCGATGAAATCCGTAAATTTCTAAGTATTCGATAAAAATACTCGAAATTCAATTCAATACTAAATGAATCAAACTTGAGCACGACACTACCCAAATCAACTCAATAATTATCCATAATGTGAATACACCTCATGAACATTCTTCTCGCTTTTAAGAAACTAAGCACGTGGTTATTTATTAAACTTCCACACACGTGTTATGAAATTATAATCCCAAAATTATTTAAATATATATTCAAGTTACAGAAACCCATACCTACTCTGTTTTTTATTTTAATTTATTGAAAACCATGCCTACTATATATCTTTTCATTTTTCTTAAATTTAAATTTACTCACCTAAATAAATTTATTTAAATTCACACACTAAAATGTCTTCAATTTCTATATTCTGGTAATACTCCCTTCATTCTGCCGATTAGTCACATTTTCCATTTTCGTCTGTCCCGTCATATTAATCATATTTCCTAAAATGAAAAAAATAAATATTAATTTTACTACATTCACAAATATTAATCACCGTGTCTGATTAAAATATGATTAATGACACCGGACGGAAGGAGCTAGTAATAAATATTGTCAAAGGGGTGAGGTGTGGGCACTCTGAATAATGGGCCATGCATGAGCATGATTGGAAGGTTCCATTAGTTGATAGTTGTTTGGTCGTGATCGAATTATAAAGTCGTTGTTTAATGTTTGTTTCAATTTCCAGATGGTCAGGATTGAAGTCAAAAATTTGGTCCTTACTTTCTCACTCTTTCCCTCACAATATTCTTGTGTTCACTTTACGAGCCCAATAATATATACTCTAATTTCCAATTTTTTAAATGCCAAAATAATATAGTATTTAATTCACGAGTCACTCGAAAGTAGGGCTAACAATTTCTGACACGACACGATAACACGACACGAACACGCACGATAAAAGCGAGCACGAACACGACACGAACCCGTTAAGTTCAAACACGAACCCGACACGAACCCGTTAAACTCAAACACGATAATGACACGATACGAAAACGACCCGACACGATAAAAATTAACCTTACTAAAATTGTCAGTTTTACACTTGGGACAAAAAAAAATTAATACGACACGATAACACGACACGAACACGCACGATAACGATGAGCACGAACCTGTTAAGCTCAGACACGAACCCAACACGAACCCGTTAAGCTCAAACACGATAATGACACGACACGATAAAACACGATACGATAACGACCCAACACGCACGAATTGCTATCCCTACTCAAAAGTCAAAACCACTTGGTTTTCTTAGATAAAAGTGGTGCATATTACTTAAATTATAATGCATGTAGAACAGTAGAAGCCCGTTTTCAACTTTTTTTTTTCTTTTGAGTAGAAGAAGAATAAAAGAAATAGAAGAAAGTCAGTTATTTAATTGTGTTGATGGAGAAACATTTTCTGCTTCAAATCAAATCATTCGTATCATTACTTATCTCTCTATCTACTATTGAGCACAACTCAAGAAATATAGCAAAAATTACATGTTTTTGTATGGATCAAATCTTTTGTTCCACCTGGGTTCAATTGTCTTAATTAATAATTTTAATAATTATTTTTATGAGAAGTAGAGATCGAATATAAAATAATATATTCTAATTGATTTTTTAGAAAAAAAATTAATATTTTATATGGCTATTAATTAATCAATTTTAATTAAAGAAATGACAGTAAGGTAAAAGGTTCAAATATATGCCGAACTATACAAATTTTTTCAAATTTATCCCAAAATTCTCAAATGTTTCAATTAATATCCAAACTTTTAAAAACTATTCAAATATATCCCAAAGTATTGTTTTCCGATCGATGAAAAGTCGATTGTATTTTCAAAAATTTAAGTTGGACATAATGAACTATAATACTAAACATTTTAAATCCAAAAATCTAATTTGTTAATTTTGATTTCCAACGATAAAATCATCATTCTATTGATCGAAAAAAAATAATTTGTGATATATTTCCATAGTTTTTAATAGTTCGTATGAATTTATTGAAATATTTTAATAGTTAGGAACAAATTTGGAAAAAATTGCAGAGTTCGGAATATATGAACATTTTATCTGACAATAATTACTAAAAAAACATGTGAACAAATACTGATGATCCAAATACTTCCATAAATTAAAAAAAAAAATTTAAAAAAAAGTGATTGTCTTATTGGGCTAACTCATCCAACTTGAATGGGCTAAGGTCACACCGGCCCGTTATCCTTCCACTGCAAAGAGAGGGAAGTTTGCGCTGCTCTGTGAGGCCAGCCTGGCGCGGTGCCGTCCGCTTTAGGGGCTACGAAACCCATGCCTTCGCACGGGCCACGCAGCCCAACTCCCTGCTTGGAACGGGCAGGCCAGAATTAGCAATCATCAGCCCAGTCAATGATTCAGCCCAACATCCAATCACCTTAATACCCCTACTTAGGTTACAAGCTCACGCTACAGAGCTCGGCTATAATTATGCAACTTATAATCCATTATATACGTTAGCTAAAAAGGTTCTTGCATCGATGTGGGATAGTTGCTGAAAATGAGATTCGGTCGAAAACTCTTTATGAATGGTGAGTAATTAATATGACAAGAGAATTAAATCTGTACAATTACATGATTTATTTATTCAAGACACCAACAGACCCTACTTTACCATCAAATTAAGCAAATAATCTTCATCGATGCAGAATGCTTTCAAAGCAGCAAAGGATTTCTTTGTTGAAGAGAGATTTTTGAAAAAATGATCCCAAAACTGAAACAACTCAGCATCTCCTATCAAGTAAGAAGATTCTCAGCTCCACAATCTCGCTTTCTTTATCTGCAAATACATTTAAGAGTATAATTTATGTACAGTGGATGAGCCATCGGAAACATTTCAGTGTCCCTCGTCTCGTCGGCATGTATTAATGTACCCACAGATACAGGGCAGTATAGTATTTGTTGATGGTGGAATTCTAAAATCATTTTAAATAATTTTACTCTCTCCTTTTGAGTTTACTAGTTCCATTTTCATTTCTCATGTCTCAGTTGTTAGCCGCGTTACCAAAAATGGATAGTTAATAAAAACCCGCTTCCATCTATATCTATGGTTTTTGTGTCAAAAGCATTTGAAACTAATAATTCGTGAAGGAATATTAATTTTGCATGTGTATATAGAGTAATAAAATATTAAATTATGGATAAGGGTCTATTAGGCTAGCTCGGGATTTTGGGTTTGCTAAATCGATTTGCGGGCTATTTGGTCCAGATTTATTCAGTTAAAATTTCTTATAATAGAAGATCTTGACCCTAATCCTCACTCTGAGTCTCTGACTAGCTTGAGCAATAAATTTATAAATTATTTTTTAATATTTTATGTAATTAAATATTTCTCTCTATATATATATCTCTTTTACACTTCTAAATGATAAGATTTATATGAATATCTATTATTTTTTATAAAAAAAAATATAAACGTAAGCGAATGGGGATGCAGGAAGACTAAACGCATGTGTGTCGTCTATAGTGATGATCCAAATACTTTTGGTAAAATCCAAAAATTAAAAAAAAAAAAAATTGATTGTCTAATTAGGCTCATTTAGATTTTTTGAAACTGACTATTACTCCCTCCGTCCCATGGGAATTGTCCTCATGAGATTCGGCACAATAACCAATATGGTAGAGATAGATAAAATTAATATTTTATTAGTGAGTGTGTATTACTTTCCATTTTAGGTAAAGGGACAATTCGTGTGGGACGGACGAAAAAGGAAAGAGAGACAATTCATGTGGGACGGAGGGAGTATATAAATGAGCTAAGAAAGTTTGCATCGGTGATAGTTGCTAATATTGAGATGGGTGTTGCTAAATGGACATAATATAGTTGGCCAAAATTTGGCCATAATGTATTAATTAGTGTAATTAATTATAAATGAAACATGAATGTACAATATTGTCCATAATATAAATAATGTATAAAATGTTAAAATTATAAGAAACTTTTCATCTCCTTCGTCCCAAATAATTAATAAAAAAAAGTTATACTTATTTGCTTAAATAAATTGAGTTTCATAAATTGTCAATGTTAAAACAATCAATTAAATAATAAATTATTATAAAACAATTTTAAAAAAAATATTACGTTATTTTGCAGATTAATGCAACAAAAAAATATGATATTTTAGAAAATATTACTTTATTTTATAGACTAAAACATCAAATATATGGCATAATGTCAATATCTTATTACTAAAAATTATATAACAAATTATTTATCAACATTTTATTTTTATCTTCTATTCATCAAACAAAATAAGAATGTATTATTAAATCTTATAATACAATTAAGGATGTCAATTTAGCCCGAAACATGCGGGTTGGCCCGATTAACCCGAGCCAAAATGTGGGTTAGGGTCGAAAAATTTTTACCCAAAAAAAATTTAGCTCGAATAGTCCGAGACCGAATAATCCAAGGCCTGATAGGGCTGAACCCAAAACCAGACGGGTTGGCCCGATTAATCTAATTATTATTTTTATTAATATATTTATAATAATTATAGTACTAAAATCTACTTTTGATTTTTAAGATCATATTTATTAGTTAGATTTTAAGTTAATAATCGTATTTAGTTCAAATAGTATTCAATACGTAGTTAAGTTTAATTACTTATGAATTTAAATACAATGTTCGACCGCATTTTGTTGAGGTCGATCATGTTTCGGAGAAGATAACTTTGGGTTGGGCTCACATTTGATTTTGACCTTAACAATCACTTTACCTATAATCAATTGATTATGATTAAAGCTATGTAAGTAACACCTCTCCCATTTAAATTGTGTATCATATTCAAATAATTTTATATTAAGGGATTGCATATTAGTTTTATTTTACAATATCTAGTGTTGGTCTTGGTTTTTCAAAGATATTGTAAATTTTACAGCGGAAATAATTGTTTTACGGTAAGCTTGCACTTATCCAAACTGATAGTGACATGTCAGTTTGGTTTGTCAAATCTTAGTTCAGTTTATAAGCCCAAGTATGCTTTAAGTCAATTTCAGTTTATATACTGCAACAATTGAATGTTGAGTTTCAAATTGAGTAAGCTGATAAACTGAAAGCAATAAATGAGACAAAGGGTTTATAGTGGTTCAGACTCTAAAGATCCTACGTCCACTCCTCTTCAAACTCGTAGTCTGGAAATCCATTAAGATTAGAATTACACAGGTGCTCCCATGATCTATCGCTTGTTGGTGAATGCCTCGTCCACCGACCCACAAGCTCACTCACTTGGTCCTCTCCTCGGAGTGTGGGCACAGCACGCAGCCTCCTCATCGTCGGAATTGGGTGTTTAAAATTTCCCAAAACTATCAGCATGGCGGATGAGTGCACGTAAGAGTCAAAGTACTAGACGTACTTAATTGTTGTAATCTTTCTTAGAGAGAAAGATTACTAAAGGATAACTCAAGAACTTAGAAGTTCTGAGTCTCGTGTTCACAACAGTGACACACGTAAGAGCTTAGACAACCTCAAATGATGAGTGATAATTTTTTACACCGTTTTAGCTTGTTCGTTAATAGCAAGTTCGATTGGTGTGTATTTTTGGAAGTCTCCGACTATATATAGGCGCAGATCTTCAAATTTGAATTCATATATCCGTTAGAGACAAATTGTATCTTGTCCAATCAGAAGTCTCTGTATAATTACAGTGATCGACAAGTAGGTGGTGCTTTTCCAGAAATCCTGCACTTGCTCCGCTTTTAGGGACATGGATAACGACTGTTCACCTTTTGTCAGAACGAAAGTTTGTGGTCAGTCTGAGGTATCAAGACTAATAAGCTCGCGGAAATCTCGGGGGTTGTTGAAGATATGCTGCAACAACCCCGATAAAGTCGTAGGTCGATGCTCAACAATTCCAACGCACATCCCGGAAACCCAAACACTACCATATCATCTATAAATAGGCCTTTGTAAGTCAAAATCCGGCATCTAGCATTCGATATTAATATTCTCTTAATTAATCCCGTTCTAGCTACTCATAAGTTTATTGTTATGCTCGGTATTGCTCCAGCTGGAGTTCGATCAAGCTTTTTGTGACATTAGAATAGGTTTTGATTGCATTGTATTTATTTATTTAGGAGCTTATTAATATTGGCGTATTGCGAATATGTGCTTGTTTATTTCTTACGCATTGTTTCGTCATTAATCATTATCTCGTCGATCCATTTCTTTGTGTTACTTGATTATCGAGTTTTTGGGACCTCGTATTCGTACGAAACGAACATCAACAATATTTATATAATTATTAAAAATTATCTTATAAATAAATTACATTCAGTTAACAAATATTAGCCACAAGAAATTTAGAGGTGGTTATTAATTAATAAATCTTTTAAAAAAATATCTGATTGATTAATTATTTTGATCTATATTAAATAATTATAAGTTTAAAAATTTATCACAATTTTCATTAAATATTATTCAAACTTAAAATAAATGTAAATAGTTAGAAAATAAATTATATGAATAATAATTGATAGTTTTTTGTAACAATAAACTGTGTACTATTGTTTCCAAAATTTCAAAATTTATCTAATTTATAGTAATTACTTTTAAGAATAAAAATTATATATCAACGTTACTATCATCATTTATAAAAATAAAAAATAAAGGTTAGAAACATGACATTAAATAATAGATTATAAGAATGATAAGGGTAATTTTGTAAGAAAATTGTAACATTTAATGTACTCTAATGCTGTATTAATCATCAAAATTACTAATAAATTCCTATGTGGCTTGGCCATATTATGTCCAAATAGCATTATCCTATTGAGATATGGTAGAAAAGTACTCTTTCTGAATTTATTGATGAGAAATTAATATAACTAACAAATTAAATCTGTGCAATCACATTTGTTTATTTGAGACACCATCAATGATCAAAGCAAATAATATTCATGGCCGCAGATTATTGCTTTCAAAAGCAGCAAGATTTGTAAGTTGAAGAGAGATTTTTTGAAAAATGATCCCAAACCTAAAACAGCTCAACATCTCCTATATATCAAGTAAGAATATTATTATTAGCTCCACAATCTTATTTATTTATCTGCAAAAATCTTACTGTGATTTGTGTTACGAATTAGCGACTAAATGATCAAACACAAACAAGAACACACCAAAATACATGGTTCGGCAATTGCCTACATCCACGGAGGGTTACACTATGATTTTATTGCTGGACGAAATTGACTACAAGATTACACACAGAAACTCAGAAGATCTCAGCAACTCTCTCTCTCTCTCTAAACTGAATGAGTGAAGAAGATGAACTAGCAGACTCCCTCTAACGGTAACAGAATTCACCAACAGCTATATTCTTTCTCCCAACTAATTTCCCAGATCTCAACACGTGTCATCAATCTATTTGGTTACTTATAAAAACGTAACCTCTACAAATAACAGACTTCAGCTTCTCACCACTCAGACACAAACTAACTGCACAACACTTCAACAAATCAGAACTCCAACATGCACAAACTTCAACATGCATGAAACTCTAACATGCATGAAGTCACATCACTTCAAATCTCCCTCCTGACTTCATGTATGCCCGAGTCACCAAACATATTCATCACAATATTTCCCTCAAGCCAGTTCCGTTACAGAACGCACAAGCTGATTACAGGAATCAACAAACTCCCATTAGTTCCAAGCAATATTGAAACTTTGATCTTGGAATCACTTTTGTCAGAGCATCAGATTATGAGTTTTCCTTTCTTTCAAACACCAATCCAAGATGTAAAGTACCCTTAAGATACCTCAAGATTCCCATCAGAGCATTCCAGTGATCTCTTCTAGGACATGACATGAACCTACTTGTCATGATAATCGAGTAGCATATTGCAGGCCTTGTACATATCATCATGTACATCAGACTCCCTACCAAACTTGCATAAGGTATTTGATCCATATATCTCATCTCTTCTTCAGTATTTGGCTTCATTGCTTCACTCAATTTGGTGTCAGCATTCAGGGGTAATGCAAGAGATCTATGTTGTCTCATCCCAAACCTTTCAATAACCTTGAGTAAGTATTCTTCCTGTTGTAGCTTTAATCTCTCAGCTGATCTTTCCATCTGAATGTCCATCCCCAAGATCCTAGATGCTTCACCTAGATCTTTCATATCAAACTCTGCCTTCAAGTCAGCTTTGACTTGCTTGATATCAGACATATGCTTCCCCGCTAGAAGCATATCATCTACATATAAGAATAAGTACACCAAACTAGAATCACAACCTTGCTTCAGGTAGACACACTTGTCAAACTTAGACCTGTTGAAGCCAATCTTTAACATATGAGCATCAAACTGTTTGTTCCACTGTCTCGGACTTTGTTTCAGCCCATAAGTGATTTCTGCAGCAAATATACTTGATCTTCCTTTCCAGGTTCAGAAAACTCTGGTGGTTGATCCATATAGATGATTTCCTCTAATTCACCATGTTGGAAAGTCGTTTTAACATCCAACTGATGTAGTTAAAGATCCAACTGTACCAAAATAGTTAATAGGATCCTAATTGAGCAATGTTCGACAACAGGTGAGAATACCTCAGTGTAATCCACTCCCTCCTTTTGGGTAAAGCCTTTTGCAACTAATCTTGCCTAGTATCTCACTTGTGGTGGATCTGACTTCTCAATCTTTCTTTTGAACACCCATTTGCAACCAACTACTGACTGAAACTTTGGCTTGTCTGCAAGGATCCATGTTTCATTTTTTCTTAGTGGCATCTCTTCAATCATAGCTTCCTGCCAAAGTGTACTTTCTGGACCTGTACATGCTTCTTCAAATGTCTTTGGCTCTGTATCTTGTAGCTTCTCTGCAATATTTAGGCTTAGAAAAATGGCATCTGCTTCTGAAAATCTTCTTGGAGGATGGATCTCCCTCCTCACTCTGTCTCTTGCCAACCAGTAATTTGTTAGAGTTGGTTGCCTGTTGGTGTCAGACTTCTCTGAACCAGAAGTTTCAGGTTTTTGTTCTTCAACTTCAGGTTCATCCTTAACATTCTTGGAACAACTTGCTATTTCAGATGCTTCTTCAGATATTATTCCCTTATCTTTCTTCTGCAAATAAGGCATCACCAGCTCATTAAATGTAACATCCCGGCTAGTAATGACCTTTTGTTGGTTTGGCTCTATGCACCATAACCTATATCCTTTAGTACCAATAGGATAACCAAGCATGATGCACTTCAAAGCTCTGGGAGCTAACTTATCTTGCCTAGTATGAACATAAGCAAGACAACCGAATGGTCTCAAATAAGAGTAATGTGGTTCCTGCCATACCACAACTCATCTGGAGTTTTTAGCTCCAAGGCAGTAGATGGAGACTTGTTTATCAAGTGACAGGCTGTAGCCAAAGCCTCACCCCAAAACCCCTTCGACAAACCAGATCCAAGCAACAAACACCTCACCCTTTCCAAAAGAGTTTTATTCATTCTTTCTACCACTCCATTTTGTTGTGGGTTGTATGGTGTGGTTTTATGTCTTTTGATTCTCTTTTGTCTGCAAAAGGAATCAAATTCTTCACTCATGAATTTCCTGTCATTATCAGTTCTTAGGCATTTTATCTTCCTTCACTTTTCATTCTCAACTACATATGTCCACTCCTTGAATTTCTGAGCAGCTTCATCTTTTGTTTTTAGAATGTGAACCCACACTCTCCTGTTATAATCATCAATGATGGACAGAAAGTATCTTCCTCCACCAAGAGTTTCTGTCCTAGATGGCCTCCACAAGTCAGCATGTATGTAGTCTAAAGGCTGGCTGCTTCTCCTTTGACTTCGTTTGAATGGTAACTTCTTGCTTTTGGCTAATATGCACTCCTCACAGCTGCTAAGATCATGTTCAGCCTCATAGGTGATTAGTCGTTGCTTCTTTAGTTCAACCAAGCCCCTGTGACTAATATGTCCAGTCCTCAGGTGCCAAAGCTTGCAATCCACAGCCTTGACAACACTAGATTCTCCTCATATTGTTTGTGCAAATAGGTAGTACATGCTGTTTAATCTCTTTCCTTTCAGCACCTCAACACCTTCCTTACAAACTGCAATGGTGCCTCCATCTCCAACAAACTTGAAGCCCCTTGCTTCAAGTGTACCCAAAGATATGAGATTCCTCTGAATTTGAGGGATGGACATCACATCTGTTAGAGTTTTGACTTCTCCCTTATGATTTTGAATTCTAACTGATCCAACACCTTCAATCTTGCAAATGTGATTGTTACCAAGCATCACAGTGCCCACGTCCTTCAAAGTTAGATCCACAAACCATTCCTTCCTTGGACACATGTGGAAGGAACATCCTGAATCAAGGATCCAGTAATCATCTCCAACAGCTTCCATTATATTGAGAATCTCATCTGTTACAGCTTTTGTTGAACTTACAAGATTGGATCCTCTTTCTTGATATAGGTTCTTTTGCTTCAACACACTGCAGTCCCTAATTAGGTGGCCCGGTTTCTTACAGTAATGGCACACCCTAGACTCTTGAAAGTTACCAAGAGCCCTAGCCTCTTGCTGCTGTGAAGCTCAATAAGACTTCTTCTGAATATATGTAGGTTTGTAATCCTTTCCTTGGTTTGGATTGAATCTCTCTTGATTTCCTCCTTTGTTAAAAGTCTGATTCTTCTTTGGAAAACTACTTTTCTGACCTTTCTTGATGTACAGCCCCATTCCACTCTGATCATTTCTAGTAACCACTGGGAGCTTCTCCATTTCTTTCTGTTTGATGGCTGATAGCACATCCTCTAATGATATTCCCTTTGATCTTCCATACACCAGAGCATCCTTCACACTTGAGTAGGATTTAGGCAACGCATTCAGGAGGTGTATGGCTTTATCTTCATCCTCGATCTCGACCCCAATGCCTTCAAGCTCATCCACAGCCTTGTGGAAGTCATCTAATTGATCTAACATGTTTCTTTCATCACTAAACTTGAAACCATACAGCCGTTGCTTCATATAAATCATGTTGGCTATAGATTTGGTCATGTATAGTTTCTGTAACTTCTTCCATATGTCTGCAGCAGTCTTCTCCTTGGAGACTTCGCGCAGAACTTTGTCATCCAAACTGAGGAGTAGAGTACTCATGGCATTCTCCATTAACTTGGCCTTCTTATCAGTTGTCTCTCCAACAAACGCTTTGTCAGAGTCGGGCAGAAGGGCATCCACCAGTCCCTCTTTGGTGAGTATAGCTCGAATCTTTATTTTCCATAATCCGAAATTATTCTTCCCAGAAAACTTATCAATTTCAAACGACTTGAACTCATAACTTTCACACATAGATACACTTCTTTCTTCACAGACAATTCACAAAACCCAGAAATTTTCAGAAAAAAATTCTATACTGAAACAGAGAGTTCCAATCTCACAAATTCCACACAATTCACAATCAAACGAGCAGCAGTTCTAAACTTCCCAAACCAGAATACAGGAATCCCAGAAAATCCAAGAATAAGACTATTCAATGTCTTATTAATCACAGACAAAACAGAGATACTCACAGAAAATGAATTTCTTCAAAGAACCTTGTTGCTGCTCACACGAACTCTGCATAGCAATTTCTGAATCCCAGAATTCGATCACTGTTGCCTCGCTTCCCACAGACGGCGCCACTTTGTTACGAATTGGCGACTAAATGATCAAACACAAATAAGAACACACCGATATATGTGGTTCGGCAATTGCCTACATCCACGGAGGGTTACACTATGATTTTATTGCTGGACGAAATTGACTACAAGATTACACAGAAACTCAGAAGATCTCTGCAACTCTCTCTCTCTCTAAACTGAATGAGTGAAGAAGATGAACTAACAGACTCCCTCTAACTGTAACAGAATTCACCAACAACTATATTCTTTCTCCCAACTAATTTCCCAGATCTCAACATGTGTCATCAATCTATCTGGTTACTTATAAAAACGTAACCTCTAGAAATAACAGACTTCTGCTTCTCACCACTCAGACACAAACTAACTGCACAACACTTCAACAAATCAGAACTCCAACATGCACAAACTTCAACATGCATGAAGTCACATCACTTCAATTTGTTTGAAGGATAATATGAAATTAAGAGGGTGGGTATGTATATATTACTACTATTATATAATTTATATACTACTATTATATAATTTTTTTAAAAATGATGCCCCTTCATTCGGAGGTTCCGGTGCCGCGTGAGTATTTCAACTTTTCAAAGTATGCATAATTTAATATAATATACTCCCTTCGTCCTTTGGCATTAGTTCCATTTTCCATTTTCGTCTGTCCGACGGAATTAGTCTCATTTCTTAAAATGGAAAAAAATCTTCTCACACCAATAAAATATTAATTCCACTACACTCACAATATTGGTAACTGTGTCAAAAGCAAATGAGATTAATGCCAAGGGACAGAGGGAGTATTGTTTTTCAAAGAGATCGAATATTGTATACATAGTGGTAGGGGTGGCAATTCGTGTGTGTTGGGTCGTTATCGTGTCGACACGATAGTGACACGACCCATTAAGGTCCGACACGAACACAATCTGTTAAGGATATGCTCGACACGAACACGACACGACCCATTAAGCCTCAAACATGGACACGACACGAACACGATATTTACCTGTTAAGAACCCGATTTGATAACACGATATTGACACGAACACGACACGTACACGATATTGACCTGTGAAAATTGTTAAATTAGGTTGATAAATGAAAAAATAGTAGTAATAATAATAATAAAATAATTAAATATATTATTTATTAATTTCTTAGTGGATAACATGAACACGAACATGACACGAATACGACACGAAACACGATGTGTAATTGGATAACGCGAACACGACACGAAATACGATACATTATCGGATAACACGAACACGACACGAACACAACACGAACACGGCACGAAAATTTCGTGTCTTTATTGGGTCGACACGATAATGACACGAACCCATTAAGGCTCAACACTAACCCATTATTATCGTGCGGGTTTGTGTCGGATTATTGTGTCGTGTCGAAAATTGCCACCCCTACATAGTGGGTCAGCCATTGCTTTTTATACCTTTAAAAAATCATTTTTTTAATCATACAAAATCCTAACACATCATACAAGATCAAATAATTTGCCAAGAATAATGGAATCGTGCAATCAACATATAACTTTTAAAAAAAAAATTTAAATTTTCACAATTAAATCGTGTTAAATTTTTAATTCCCTAATTCCTATTTGATCTCTACTGTATATATGACAAGCTAGGATCATCTACTTGACTACTTTACAATAAAAAAAGACTAATAATCGCATCAAAACAAAAAAAAAATATCTTGATGGAGAAACATTATGTGTGGCTTCAAGTCTTCCTATCTTCTGCCATAGCAGTGATTCTTGTGCTGTTTTACAGACTGTATGACACCCTGGTGGCGACTCCACGGCAGCGGCGGCGCGTGCTGAAACGACAAAGCGTCGGAGGGCCGCCGCCGCAGTCTTTTCTGCTCGGTAACATCTCGGAGATCAAGAAATCACGTATCTCAGCCGCCACCGCCGCCGCCGGACCACGGGATTCCCACAACTGTGGAGATCTTCTCTTTTCCATTTTTCAGAAATGGAGGCAGCAATACGATTGGTTATACTAAAAAACTACAATTATTTATTATCTTGGTTTTACTTACATGCATATATTTTAGTTTTATGTTGTCTGAAATAATGATTAAGCAGGTGATGTATATGCGTTTTCATTGGGAACGAAGCAAATATTGGTGGTGAATAAATATGATGTGGTGAAAGAGATAACGACATGCACATCGCTCGATTTGGGGAAGCCTCTGTATCAAGCTAAAGATATGGAGTTGTTGCTGGGCAACGGCATTCTTACATCCAATGGAAGCTTCTGGGCTTATCAGAGGAAGATTCTTGCTCCTGAATTGTTCAATCACAAAGTCAAGGTATAAATATATATATATATAGAGAGAGAGGGAGAGAGAGAGAGAGGTGGCCACGGTTCCGGTTCAAAAAATTGGAACTTTAACCGACCCATTATTGTGGTGGTTCCGGTTCATATTCAGGTTCCAGTTCCGTTTCCGAACCGGCAGCTCGTATTTTTAAAAATCTCGATTGAACCGCCGGTTCCATCCAGAACCAGTAGATTGGGGTGATGTGGCACGCTCTGGTATGCTGGTTTAAAATTTCAAATTTTCAATTTTGTCGCCGGTTCAAACGGTTTCGAACTGAAACCACCGGTTTGGAACCATTTTTCAATTTTTTAAATTAAAATCTTTGCGGTTTAACAGTTCAGAACTACCGGTTCAATGGTTCAACTTTTTCTTGAACCTGAACCAGCCTGCCCAAAAATGGTTCCGGTTCAAAATGGTCACCTCTGCATATATGTATATACTACTCAAAAGTGCATTAGCTAGTACGATAAAAGTCAAGCTAGTTGAAGTATTTTTTAGGCGGAATGCATACATTTGAGCATTTACAATAAAAAAAATGTATCATTTTCGCATGTAAGATGCTCGAATTCGCTCGAATGCATCAATTATGCTTAAAAATGTATCATTTTTCTTGGTGCATTTTCAACCCTGGACCGATGCACTTTTTGTTCGCATTTGGTGAGTTGTTAACATATAACCACTACTCTATATACATATTGTCAATAAATTCTATGCCAACCTCTTATCTTATCCCATCAAAAATATATAATGAACTGCATTTCATACAGGGAATGACAGATTTGATCATACAATCAACATTGATGTTGATAGATTCATGGAAAGCTGTGATCGATGGTGAAGGTGGTGGAAAAGCAGACATTAAAATCGATGAATACCTTAAAAATTTATCTGGAGAAATAATTTCTAGAGCTTGTTTTGGAAGCAGCTATGCTGAAGGGGAATTACTTTTTCAAAAGCTTCATGCTCTTCAACAAGCAACATCCAAGAAAGTCCTCTCCATAGGCATTCCCGGCATGAGGTTATGAATTCGAGTTTCATTCATTAATTAATAATGTCGTGAAAGATCGTGCACATGCATCTCACGCACATATCATCGTTGGTAATGTAGTTATATTTCCATCGAGCAAAATAGGAGGTGCTGGGAGCTGCAACGCGATGTGAGAGAATTGATAGTTCTCCTGGCGTAGATCTACTTGTTGTTAATAGATCGCTAAGAGTATTGTTCCGATAAATAACTATTCTATAGAGTTCATTAATATCCGAGCTCATTAATTTACCCCCATCTATCTGAATGATGGGTCTTAACTCAGGAGGAAGAACCGGTAATAGACACAAAATCATCCATTCTGGTTCTATATTTGTTCGAAGAAAATGCTTAGCCAATTTCATGCGTCTAACCAAAAAATCCTTTCTTCTTCCAACCTTTCGATCTTCCCATTCATTCCCCGTGGACCCTTCTTCCCCCAATTCTTTCCATTCTACCAACGATTTTCTAGAATAATGCGTAAATCTAGATCGGCTAATTGTTCTCGAATAGCACCTGCACCCGTAGAGATTTCTCGATTGCGAAATGTCTCGAAGCCCCTTTTTATTTGTTATAATAAATTTATAATTAATATTAATTGTTATTGTTTTTTGGCCTCATCAGTCAAATAAAAAAATGGACCATTCCTTTATTTTGTGGAAAGAGCCAATCAAAGAATTTCATTATATCCCTTCTAACCATTCTAATTGATCTTATATTTCGTAAGGATAAAAGATAAAATAAAGGATAGAGTACAAAATAGACTTCGTTCTTTTTATTAATTTTAATAAAAAAAAAATGAATTTCAATTAAAACTATTCAAGGAAAACTAATATAAAGAAAGCTAAATTAAATTAATTATCTAAATTAACAACTAAATTATGAAAATTTATTTCAATATATATATATATAATTATATAATATATTCAATATAATATATACTTATACTGTGATGTTTCTTATCAATGGTTACTTTCGCGGTTTGAGATAGATGAATTCATATCATCGTGTTGTACAAAAAGATTGTTTTTGCATCAATTCAAAGCTACAAAAAGATTTTATGCGATTAAAGGTCCGTTAAGCACCTCATGGCTAGTGCGGCAAAAAGAGGAATCCCACTCGGAGAAGAACATGCTGCGAATGATTCTTGAAGGGGCTGAGAGCAGTAATGTGAGCCCAGATGCGGTCGAGAAGTTCGCCATTGACAACTGCAAGAACATATATTTCGCGGGATACGAGACGACGGCCATTGTAGCTTCATGGTGCCTCATGCTGTTGGCTTCCAATCCAGAATGGCAGCAACGAGTGAGAGATGAGGTTGTTGCAGTTTGCAATGGGAAACTACCAGACTCTCAGTCGATTACGCAAATGAAACAGGTAAATACTCCCTCCGTTCCGATAATATGGTCTAGTTTGATCTTGCATTACTCGACCAGTTACTGTCATAACCAGATGACCATGGTGATCAATGAGTCACTGAGGCTATACCCTCCGGTGGGCGTGATATCAAGAGAGGCGCTAAACGAGCTCGAATTCGCCAACATTCGTATCCCAAAGGGTGTTACTGTATGGATATTGGTCACAAGTCTGCATACAGATCCAGACATATGGGGGCCAGATTCTTACCAGTTTAAACCAGAGAGGTTCGCCAACGGCGTAGCTGGCGCGTGCAAACTCCCGCATCTGTTCGTGCCGTTTGGCGTCGGGCCAAGGGTGTGCTTGGGGCTGAACCTAGCCATGGCTGAGCTCAAGATCCTTCTAACTCTCATAGTCTCCAACTTCTACTTCTCTCTCTCCCCCAAATATGTCTATGCTCCAGCGCTGAATCTGAATATCGAGCCTCGACATGGGGTCGATCTCGTGATCGAAAAGTTGCAGCCACCTGTTGCTGATGCTTCATTTCATGGCTAGCTAGGTCATATACAATGATCCAGCCATCTGACTTTTTTTATATTTTTTTTCTAGGCTTGTATTTAAAATTCAAATGCCAAAGCAAAACCAAATTTCACTTGATTTTTTCTATGCAACTGTATTCAACATAGAACCCGTGAGCAACTTCAATGCAGCAGCATAAACAAAAGATAAAAGATCTGTTTCAAGGTGTGTTAGACCTTAAAACATAAAGATATACAGCTGCCAGAACAACCTCCCCCACCGGAGACTGCTCGGAGATATATGTTCGACCTAAAAACGTCCGGCCTAACACAGCCTAGTCTTCTCAGTTTCAGGTAAGTGTCTAAACAAGAACTGTTTCACATAAAGATGCAAATATAGTATAGCATGTCTTCATTTCGACACAAAAACCGTGTGGATTCGGATAACATTTCTTTACAGTTACTCAAGATGATGTATATACAACAAAAATATATAAATATATATATGCAAGAGCTTGTAAAACACAAAAAAGCCCCGAACGAGCTAGCTGCAGAAAATTAATGCAGGCTCGACAGGGCGTGATCAGCTATATACATCGTGTGGGACGTTGATATGAACAGCGAAGCCTATACACGTCGAACGTGCCCAATGCA
>JAPKLW010000030.1:1320035-1330490 GCA_026898455.1 Plectranthus barbatus | reverse complement strand
AAATATGCCCCAAAATAATAATTTTATTCTCTACTGAAAATAATAAACAACTTAACTTAAATAGACCTAAAACCAAATCTAAATCAAATCTAATTTAAATCTAAACTAATCCTATTATAATTAGGATATCAATCCTATTGTAATTAGGATAACTTCAAATCTAAACTTAATTATCTAGGAAATCTAAATCTGAAACTCAATTATTAAACTAGGAAATTAAATAATTAAAATTCAGAAAATTAAATAACTAATTCTAATCTAATAAAACTCAAACTCCAGCGCCAGCGCCTACGGAAGTAGGCTCCTCGCGTCTCCGCCGGCGATATACTAACAACGGTCGAACTACATCATTGACTGCGAATTCCGAATCCTGACTCTTAACAGACGTGATCAAAAATATGATGAACTAGTAAAACTTCAGGCAAAGGACTCCAACTTTAGGGTACCTGCTTTGTGTTTCCCTTGTTTCTGAGACACCGGCTGGCATGAGACGTCGTCCTGACTGCCTCGTTTTTGGGACTTCTTCGGCAGCAAAGTGTTCTCCAATGCTGGACTGCAGAGTTTGCAAGGGTTGGAAGATCTGTGGGAACACCAATGATCTGGAACAGTTAAAAAATGGGTGCTGGTGAACTTTCGAAATCTCTTCTTGTAGTCGATAAGAGAGATGACGGTTGGCAGCTGATTCTTTGGAACGACGAGTGAAGATTTAACCCGGTTTTTGAGCTGCTTGTCCCATGTATACTGCCTGAGATAGTCTATGATGCCACATACCAGTTCACGGCGTTGAGCATCCACCCCCACGAGCAGCGAGTAGTCCATCACATTGATCGACTGGGAGTGCGAAGAACACGAGATAGTCAGTCAGTCAGTCAGTCGGTCACAGATTGTAAAAATAGTCATCAAATGGCATCAACAGGTGTGATATAAACTCACATTGAGGAAATGAGTGTCATTATATACAGCACGTTGGAGGTTCCTCTTCGATTTCCGGCTAACGTAGAGAGGCGAAACGTTCATGTCATTGACGAAATTCTGGTCCAGAAGAACTTCCCCTGGCTCGGATGGGATGAACCGAGCATGCAGAGCTCCTTTGAGATCATACTGTTTCGATATATTCCAACCGAATGAGAGATTTTCCATTACAAGGAGATCATGCCTGGTCTCCTTTCCGTTTTTCGCTGCTCGTATGGTAACCTAAGAGCAGGAACAGACCGAAAACATATAAAAAGATCGGTATATTACACACGAGGAACCAGAACTCGAAGCTTTCAGCAAATGATGGACTAACCTGATAGATACCAAGAATTTTAGCCAGACAAGTTTGGTTTCCGAGCTCATAGCACTCATTCATGTACTCAAAGTAGTTCGTGGCGAACTTCATGAAAGAATCGAGCTCTGTCCGCTGAATCTCCTTGATGATGAGACGGTCGTCTAGTGTCTTGGCAAACAAAGATTTGCTCTTCCCACCTTTCGCGTCCCAGTTTCTACATCGACTTAGAGAAGCAATGAAATCGACTTCAGAAGGACAACACCGGTCTCTCAGCTGACGGAACTGGCTCGCAAACAGGCAGACGACGGAATACTTGCGCTTCCTCCCCAAGCCCATAGACACTTCTAGGTGGCTAGCAGTGTAGGAAACCGTCGAGTCTAGCAAATCCAAACCATCGAAGCTTGATGAATGTGAGTCTTCCGAGTTGGTTAGTGAAGAATGCAAGCCATCAGAATCCGATGAGCCAAACGAAGGCCAACGAGAAGTAGTTAAAGAAAACACTCTTGTCAGCCTCTGAGAGCTCTCATTCAGTTTAGTATCAGTTCCCCTTTCTTTCCGGAAATTCTCACCTAGATAATCTGTATCCACCTCTACATCCTTCAATAAGGTCAGAGCACAAGCTATTATGCTCGAAAACTCATCTTCGTAGTCAGAAACTATGTAGTCATTAGCTCCGAGAGGGATGTGCAGCCTTGATCCCTCATCATTTATCAGTTTCTGGGCCACAGACTCTGCAGTGTAACTGCTGAAAGATTCAATCTTTGGTAAGTAACCTTTCTGGAGGTCCTCCATGTATTCGCGTCGAATATCGGTAAATGGAGCCCAGATCCAGCTTTTATCTCTTTCTAGATTCAATAACAAAGAAAGATGGGGCTTTCCTCTTAGATCATGATGTGCATCAGAACCAGCATCTTCTATTGTCACACCAGCCGGCGAATCAAACACGTCGAGTATGGAATTTTCCTCAACAGCAGAAGAACCATTAACTGCATTATTGGTGACAACAGAATGATTTCCAACAGATCCTTCAACTTGTCCGTCTATATCAATCTCGTTGACTGGACATTCGTCAGTTGCAGTGTGTACTGAGCTGGTAGAATTCGAGTCAATCACCTTAAGATCAGATGTAAGTAATGCGTGTATTCTTCGATCCCATATACATGATTCGAGGAGAAGTTCCAACCGGATCCTATTCAAGCTCAGAAGCCTACATGCTGCATCAACTTCACTTTCATCCTTGACAGCATTTTGAATGTGAACCTAACATAGAGCAACAATTTCTTAACATAAAAAAAAAAGCAGGAAATGTCTACTAGAGAGTTTCTAAATATACAGAAATGGATTCAGAAGACGAGTAGCGAATTACTTTGAAACGATTACACCAAATAAAATACGACACGAGGAAAAGAAATTATGTCACAGACTATCTAACCTCAAATTGAGATTTTTCCTGCATCAACATGAGCATAATGTCTGAAAACTGCTTGCTTGAGCCCTGAATGTTCAGAGTTACGCCAATATAACGAGTTTCTATTTCCTTCAAAGACTTCTCGATGTCAAGGAACATTGAAATCCCTTGCATGTATACCTGAAGGAGAAGACAACAAAGGTTTCAACAACAAAAAAATGGAGGGAGATATAGTTGAAGTAATGAGATTGTCACGAGTTCAGTGGTGCGTACATCATCCGAATCTTTCTTCAGATCAATTGATCTACGTCGATGCACTGGAATTTCCAGTGCATCGACTGGAGAGTGGACGTAGATCAATTGATCTACGTCGATGCACTGGAAATTCCACTAAGAGTAATCAGGTACAGGTGTCCAACGATCTATCTCTAGCTGGTGAATGCCTCGTCCACCAGTTCACTAGATCAACCGCTCCCGGTCCTGAATCCTTCTTCAACTCTTCACAGCTGATGGAGTGCGAGCACGTCACTTCAACCTCCACAGCTAGCTGGGTGTTTTAGTTCTCCCAAGAACGTGACAGACTCTACGGCAAAATGTCCGTAATAACTCGAGTGCTGGTGAGCACAGGAGCTGCTGTGAACTCTCTCGAAGGAGAAAGAACACCAAATGAGATCTTTAACTTACAAGCTTAGAGCTTGAAGTCTCGTGTTTGATAAATCAACACACGGAGAGCTTTATGAAAAGCCTCGAAAGTACTTTATGCGATTTGCAATAATTTCAGTTCTTTCGGTGGTTGAGCAGATGAGTGGAATCTTGAAATCAATGGCTCGTGGAATCTAATGTTTGAATGTTGGTGGTTGCGACGTATTTATAGCCGCAGGAACCGATTCAAACTTTCTAGCCGTTTGGACGCATCCGGAAAGGTGTCAGACCTCGGATGTCCTTCTGACGGCGGCAGGTATGCTTTTCGGAAAAGAGCCATACCTAAGACCACTTTATCTGACACAGATCTCTTTGTGTCAGAACGGCTCTCTCTGTCAGTCCGAGGAATAAGACTGGCGTCTTGTGACTGATAGACTTTAAGTTATCCTTCCTTAAAGTCATCCTTTGTCAGTCGATTCCTCAGAGTATCTTCTTCTTGTCTCTACTACGCGGGGAGAGAGAATCTTGAATTCTGCTGGTAACATCTGACTGGTAGATCATACTGGTGATCTTGTGCTGGCAGTCTCTGCTGGTGACTTGTCCTGGCATCATCAAAGTCTACCAAAGCTCTAGATGTTAACACTTCTTGGAATCTCCCATGACTGGTGAAATCACCGCTAGTGAATAGTGTAAGAACACGTATTTTCCTGGTAAGGTTTGTCAGCCGCCTGCTGATGAAACCCTTCCCAACTGGTGAACAGTAGCCAGTCATAAGCGCTTCTCACCGCTGGTGAACAGTGTCAGCACGAGTCTTTGTCAGCCGCCTGCTGATGAAACTTTTCCCAACTGGTGAACAGTAGCCAGTGGTAAGCACTTCTCATGCTGGTGAACAGTGTCAGCATGAGTCTTGATCAGCTGCGACTTACAACTCAAAAGACCTAAACAGGACTTTACATTTAAGACTAGAGCTATGTAGAGACAACTGACGCTGGTAGGACTTAGGATTTGATCCACCAAAACTATAATCTAAACAAGTAAGCTACTGGGGGAGGAAACCTTAGACAGATTTCCCAACAATTTCCCCCTTTTTGGTGCGATCAAAGCCTAACCAGCGAGCACTCAGCTGATGAGGAAAGTTACAAAGGATTTCAGGGTTTTACAAGTGAAACCTATCAGATCTAAACCCATGAAATTACTTCCTCAACATCAGCTCTAACTAAAAGAAATCTTCCCCCTCAACCAAGGAAAGATATTGCTCGTTTAAAAATATGGAAATTAAGATCAGAGCAAATAAGCATGTAAATAAATTTATCATGCAAGATGAGTGCTGGTGCTGATTACACTGGATGTGTAAATTCAGCTGGTAAGTAAAAACTTAAGACAATCGTTGGACAATAAGAGATTGTCATCAACTTGTCAGTTAACATTCCATTAGAGATTTAGCAATTACATGTACAATGAATGATAACTGACTAGTCTAACAGATTTACTTACAAAAACATAGAGAGACTAGACTATGGCTTGGAAGATGATCCTGGTGACTGAGTTCGAGCACTTGTGATAGACCTCAGGATCGCAGTAAGTTCGGCCATTTCTTGATCTCTCTTCCGCCTTTCTTCAGCAGCAATTCGCCTTTCTTCAGCTGCGAGGCGTCTCTCCTCCTCAACGATTCTGGCCCTCTCCTCTTCAGCCAGTGCTCGCGCCCTCTATATCTTAATAAATTAAGGAATAAAAATTTTAATTATATTATGTTCGATAAAGCTCGTAAGCATGGCTTGAAAAGTTGTTGTCTACAGACAATTAATTAATTCCCTTTCGATAAAAAGAACTAGTGATAAATGCATGTTGACTTTTATTTCTTTTCATATTTAAGAGTATTTTAATATTGGAAATGCCACAAGAAATAAATAGTACTCCCACCGTCCTGGCTTAATTGTCTCGGGTTGACCGGGCACAATAATCAAGGAATGTTAGTGTAGAATAAGTTGAGTAGAATTAATATTTTAATGTTGAGTGTGAAAAGGTTACCTTTTTTAGTAACGAGACAATTAAGTTGGGACAGATAAAAAAGGAAAGTGGAACAATTAAGATGGGACGGAAGGAGTATTATATTTATTTGAGGGCCTAACGACTCTAATTAAATTACCATAGAGTGAGATCAGCTTACTAGTATATATTGTTAATAAATTGAAATTCGATAATGGTTATTTCATTTCTAATTATTTATATGTCAATTTAAATAAAATAGTCACTTCAGTCACAACAAGCAATATAATTCTCCATTTTAATTATTATTAAATAAAATAATGTAACATGCGGGGCCGGGGCGGCTTCAAGTGCTCATACTACAGTGCATAAACACCATCAATAATAATTTAGTTTATTAAAATCAAGTCAATCATTGAAATTTTTTTTCTTATTATTGAAGAATCTTATTTTTAATCAAGGACAATTCTACTATTTCACGAGGTGTCGTAATGGTTTGAAGATTTTAATTTGTAAATCCAATAATACTGAAAAAACATCAACTACATTTTTTTCAACTCAAAATGTAGTGTTCAAGTTTTAGAAATTTATAACTTATGTTTCATTTTAATTAAGGAACACTTTTGTGTACATAACTATTATATATAATATATCTAATATCTATACTTATTTAGTGATGCACATTATTTTGTTAATGTACTTATATTCTTTTTAAAAATACTTACATACAACTCATGGGTGAAATACTTTTTATCAATTAATTCCAAGCAGTTATTAATTATTATTATTATTAAGATTGTAATTATTGGATCATTTTGGACCACGCAGACACACTAGAATTTCCAAAATAATAATTGAATAAAATCTGATAGATGGATCACTACTTCACACCGACACAAATAATATATATTCATCTGTCTCAAGGTAGACAATAATATGGAAGGATTTGTGTGGATGGAGAAACATATTTTGCTCCAAATCATGGCATCCTTGGGTTTGGCAGTGATTCTCACACTGCTGCTCAGTCTGTATAACTCCATCGTGGCGACCCCGCGGCGGCTGCGGCGCGTGCTGAAACAGCAGGGCATTGGAGGGCCGCCGCCGGCCTTGTTTCTGGGCAACATCTCGGAGATCAAGAAGATGCAAGTCTCAACAGCGGCGGCGGCGGCTGGACCACCGGTTCGGCACAACTGTGGCGATGTTCTGTTTTCTTTCTTGGAGAAATGGAGGCAGCAATACGGTTGAGTCTTATAACTAATTAATATTAATATTGGTATATATATAGTTTTTTATATTATATTATATATGTTGTTGTGACAGGTGATATATTTACGTTTTCCCTGGGAAATATACCGATAGTGCTCGTGAATAAATATGATGTAGTAAAAGAGGTAAGTAGTTGCACATCGCATGATCTTGGGAAACCTTCATATCTGGCAGCAGATTTTGAGCCTTTGCTAGGCAACGGCATTGTAACATCAAATGGCAAAATCTGGGCTTCTCAAAGGAAGATTCTTGCTCCTGAATTGTTTGCCCCCAAAGTCAAGGTATATATAATATAATATGGTTACTATCTGAGGTTGAGTCTCAATAATAAATATTAAACTCTTTTTGTTATACATCCTAATATATAGGGAATGATACATTTGATTCATCAATCAACAATGATGTTGGTGGAATCATGGAAAGGCATGATTGATGCAGAAGGTGGTAAAGCAAGCATCAAGATTGATGATCACCTCAGAAAATTCTCTGGAGATGTAATCTCTAGAGCTTGTTTTGGAAGCACCTATGCTGAAGGGGAACACTTTTTTAAGACACTTGGATCGCTTCAACAAGTCACATCCAAGCAGGGCTTCGCCGTTGGCATTCCCGGCATGAGGTGACATTTTCGATCGAGTGCTTAGAAATTAGGAGTATTATCAATCAGGGACTTAAAAGATAGCGTACTTATCGATTCAGGATTTGAAATATCACAAAAATACTCAATTCAGAGGTCCCGGATTGAGAAATTGTGTGATATTTCAAGTTCTTAATTGAGAATTTATGTTTTAGGTTCTGAATCAATAATTATAATTAAACTATCTATTGAGTTCTGAATCGATAATTCTCTTGAAAATGAAATTGAATTATCATTGTTTTTTATAATGTAGATATATTCCCACCAAGAACAATAGAAGAGCATGGGGGCTGCAGAGGGATTTGAAAAAAATGATACTGGATTTGGTGAAACAAAAAAATGATGCAAAATCAGAAGCGAAGAATATGCTGCAAATGATTATTGAAGGGGCAGCCAGCAGCAATCTAAGCCCAGATGCAATCGAGAAGTTCACCATAGACAATGTCAAAAACATTTATTTAGCTGGATACGACTCGACTGCCATTGTAGCCTCTTGGTGCCTCATGCTGCTTGCCTCCAATCCCGACTGGCAACACCGCCTACGAGAGGAGGTCGTCGGAGTCTGCAACGGACAAGTTCCAGACTCCGACTCTCTCCGGCAAATGAAGCAAGTAAAAATTAAAATAATAAGTACAAGCAGTTTTACATTTACAAGAAATAAACTAACCTTTATTTATTTAAAATTCTTACCAGCTGACAATGGTGATCAATGAATCTCTGAGGCTTTATCCACCGACGGCTGTAATGGCTAGAGAAGCACTAAACGAGCTCGAATTCGGCAGCATTCGCATTCCAAAGGGTGCTGCCATATGGATATTGGTAACTACTCTGCATACAGATCCAGCCATATGGGGCTCAGATTCTTACGAGTTCAAACCGGAGAGGTTCGCCAATGGCACGGCGGCTGCCTGCAAATTCCCACATCTGTTCATGCCGTTCGGAGCCGGGCCGAGGATCTGCTTGGGGATGAACCTGGCCATGGTTGAGCTCAAGATGCTTCTTGCTCTCATATTGTCCAATTTCTCTTTCTCTCTCTCTCCAAATTATGTCCACGCTCCCGTCATGAACTTTGCTCTCCAACCTAAAAATGGGATCGATATTGTGCTTGAAAAGTTGAAGGTAGCTTGAAATGTGAGAGCACCTCCAAATCTCAATTTTCACTTTTTATTATTACTAGTTTGCTGCCGTGCGCAATACGTGATAATATTTATGTTTCCGCGCGCAATATGCGATAATATTCATACTTTTGTTTGCATATCTTATAATTAAGCTATAGCAATTTTATTTATTGTGTGGATATAGCAGTGAGATATTACTCAATTTCAATTTTCACATTGATTTTAATTAATTTCATATACTCCCTCCGTCCCATTTTAATAGGCCCCTTTCTTTTCGGCACGGAAATTAAGAGTTGTGAGTGTAGAATGAGTTAGTGGAATGAATATTTTATTGTTGTGTGTGAAAAAGTTGTCATTTTTGGAAAGGGGCCAATTTAATTGGGACGCCAAATTCGGTAAGTGGGCCTATTCTAGCGGGACGGAGGGAGTATTATAGTAGCTAGGCAAATTCTTTTGTTTGTGAACATTTTTACAACATCTTGCAATACTTAGGGGCGTTTGGTTGGTGGGTTACGGAATGAGGGAATGGAATGATTCCGAAACCCACCGTTTGGTTAAAGGGTATTGAAATGAAAAAATGGGAAAGATACCCAAAAACCTTAGGAATCACCAAAACCCTCCAAAATTGTGGGTTTCATTTTCATTCCCATATCTCATTACCAAAATTATTTATTTCATATTGTTTTATAATTACTTTCTTATTTATTAATTTTTATAATATTACTCTAAAATATTATGATAATTATATTATTTTATAATATTATATGTTATTCTTTTTAATATATTAAAATAATATTATTATTATATTAATCATTTATTTGTATCTTAATTTTATATTTTATAAAATAAATAAGAAGATAAGTATATTATTTATTTATTTTAATATGATTTTATTTTCTTATTTTTTATTATCAAATTAATTATTATTTGTATAATATTTTAATTATTTTATAAACCTATAAAGTTAAAAAATCAATCATCAGAATTGAAAATGATTTCAAAACCCATCTCGTAAACCAAACATCAGAATTGAGAATGATTCCCAAAAATTAAACCCATACTAATTCCCTCTACTATCAAACCCATACCTATAGTGATTTCCGACAGTTAAACCAAAAGCCCCCTTAATTTCCTTTTGAACTAGGCTTGAAATTGAAAACCAGAAATATTACTTAAATTACTTTGCAGTTATTTATTAAGATTTTATTTGAAAGTATGACAATATTATAATTTGATTTGATTGAACTCGATTTATTTAACTTAAGTTTTGAATAATAATTAGAAGAAAGAATATCTATTCATGTGCAAGTACTCACCTCTTTTATTACATCATCTATATATATATATATATCTAAAAGGAGGACCCTTCAAAGCTTTATATTTTCCCGCCCAAATTGCAGTCGAGTCTTTACTTAGCCGATTTCACAAATATACATCAACATCTTAGTAAGTTGTTGGGTTTCAAATTAACAACAGAAATCAAGGCAAACTAAGAAATAGCAAAGCAGGAAATAGACACAAGGATTTATAGTGGTTCAGAGCCAATCATTAACACATGTGAATTCCGTCATGAGAGATCGTTGAACGAAGACTAGATTCCACATTGTTGAAGATTCAAGCAGCAATCATCGCATTAACTTGGAATCAATCATTAATACTTGGCAATTCGTCTTCTTCTTTAGGTTGCTTCAGAGTTCCATCGATGAAGCCCAATTTATTCTTCGCGCGAAGTGCGTTCTTCACAGCTCGTGCCCATTCTTCGTAATTATTATCTTTCAATTGAATGAGCGTGGTGATATACCCAGGTCAATTGTTGCTAGTGAGAACGTATGCTGGATTTTTCTTTTTATTTTCTGTCATGGCTATAGTACCATGAAAAATTCAGAATTCGTGAACATTCACGTTCTTGCATTTTTCTGAGTAGGAAATTGTATTACATAAAGCTTTACATAACAAAATAAGAGAAAGAAAATAAAAACTTCTAATACACACCTACTCACAAGTAGAGCTGGCAATTTCTGACCCGACACGATAACACGACACGAACACGCACGATAAAAGCGAGCACGAACACGACACGAACCTGTTAAGCTCAAACACGAACACGACACGAACCCGTTAAGCTCAAACA
>JAPKLW010000030.1:1303501-1320025 GCA_026898455.1 Plectranthus barbatus | reverse complement strand
CACGACACGAACCCGTTAAGCTCAAACACGATAATGACACGACACGACACGATAACGACCCAACACGCACGATTGCCACCTCTACTCACAAGCAGGGCGGCGCCTACCCTGGGCTGAAGGGGGCGCCGGACCCCACGGTAAAAAATTTTCTAATATTTTATATGTATACCACCAAAAGAAATATGCACAATGATCTAGTTTTTGTTTTTTAGGACCCCACATAAGTAAGCCATTAAAATTCTAAATGGAGAGTTTTGTTGGGCTGGTCCAACTTCTGTTATAAATTAAACTAAGAAAAAAAAAAACCATCCTTAATAATAAATTTGTGGCCCCATTTTTCTCTATTAAAAATTTATTTTGTCCCTTTAAATTTTAATATTTTACAATTGCATTCAACATCGTTAATGTGATGTGATTTAAAAATTATGATGATTATTATTAATATCTCAAATTACTATTGTTAATTTATTCTGTTTGTAAATTTTAATTACTCATTATTCTGTAAATTTATTGTATTTATTATATGAATTGTGATTATTAATTATTGTGTAATTTTGGTTAGATTGTAAATTGTAATTATAAGTTTAAATGTTTTATGATATAGTGCAAATCAATTGTGATTATACAATTCACTATATCAAAATGTTTAGTCATTATTTAGGAGAAAATGACCACTACAACAAATAAGGTAATAGATGACGCAATATAGACGACGCGAATTTCATTTGTGTTGTCTATATCCTAATAGACGACGCGGAAGCGTAAGTGCGTCATCTATTTTATGGGCGCTGATAGACGACGCGGTGGAACGCGTCGTCTATACGGGTATAGATGACGCGTATATTTCGCGTCGTCTATACCCATATAGACGACGCGTTCCACTGCGTCGTCTTTGTTATTGTGTTTTCCTATGTATTAATTATATGTACAGCTGGATGACGCTAATTTTCGCGTCATGTATATAGAAATAGACGACACGATAATACAACGCCGTCTATTTCCATATACACGACGCGAAAATAAGTATCGTCTATATTATTCTACTTTTTTTTTTTTTAAGCAAAACCACTCTTTAACTAAATATGATTTTTTTTAAGGAGAAAGTAATAATAGGACTTTAAAATTATAATAAGGGGAAGTAATAAATATGAATTATAATAAGGGGAAGTAAATGAATATTAGTAATATATATGAATTATTAATAATAATAGAAATTTTAAAACTTAATCCCTATTCCCTTCCCTTCCCCACAAAAATTAAAATCGATCCCTATTCCCTTCCCCTGTTCGTTCATCCCTTCTGAGTGTCGTTCATCCCTTCCGCTAGCCTCTCATTGGCGACGTCGTAAACCATATTCACTTCCCCTCTCCGCCGACTGCCGCCGTATCTCCCATCCCCGCCGCCTGCCGCCGTTTTGATTTTCGGGAACCCTAGATTCAGGTGGCTGTTCTGCAGCCCACGCCGAAGAAAAAGAGTAAGAACGATTCTGCGTTTCAATCGTTACCAAGTTCTTTTTACTAATGTGATTGGGGAAGTTTGTTGGTGATTGATTTTTGCGATGTGGTGCTCGTAGAATATCCGAAGAAGCCGAGAACTACAAAAGGGAATCAGCAGAAGTCCAAGGAGGCTGAAGGTTATGCGTTTTCATTTGTATTGCTTGTGTGTGTCTGCAGAGTTGCAATTTTGTTAATATATTTTGTTAATAAGGTGATGAGGCCTTATCTCATGATCAGCGAAAAATCTTGACACAATTTCAAAATAACTTCTCACTCATTGATAATGATGTTAGATATTTCTTAAGTATTAGGAAGATTTTTAATTAAAAGCCAAAAGCTATGAGCAAAACATGCTAGTCAAGGCAATTTCATGTAGAGTAATGTAATATATCCATTCAATTATCAGGTCTTTATATTTGATATTTCCTATACAGCATCAATATTGTATGGAGAATGACTAACATTCTAATAGCCATTTTGATTAAATTAGATTCATCCAATCTGTCTTATATCTGCAAGCCATCTTATGATCTTATCCATTCCATTTTGTAGTTAATTTGATCGTTTTCGTCCTCTTCTGCCAGCAGCCCCCTTTTCAATTTGCAGAAAATTTAGAGGTAATAAGCTCTTTGCATGTTTGATTTTGTTAATTGTGTCTGTAAATTATATGATCATGGTTTGTTCCATGCTTTCAATTGTTGAGACCTTCCCTTATCAAAATATCATAATCGTCTCTTACCTTATTTGTTGCAACAAAAACAATTAAATTAAACAAGAACCAAGACACTTTTATATATGAGATCTCTACTACCTAAAATGTCTATATAGAAATTGAATGAAGTGATATTAGATTGTTTGTTGGCTCACTGATACAAATTTAATTTGTTTCATTGAGGGTTTTATATTGAGATATTATACATTTCATCTTAACTATATTGCCATAGAATTCCTTAACAAAAGATTTTAACTAAGTAAAAATAATGTTTATATGATAAGAATATTTAGCAGAAATGATTAAAATATAAATATGAAAACTTACAATTATCAGAATCTGAAAGTTTACTTCTATCTCCCCCTCTCCAGAAAAGAAACAAAATCGATTCTCAACTAATTGTCACAAGAACATCATCGATTCTCAACTAATTGTCAAGACTAATGTTTGAATAGTGTATACTACTGGTCATGTATGCAGTGTGTAGTCAGAAGAAGCCAGCCTTGGCATTTTCTCGCTAAAGACAAATGAAACTGAATCTTACATTATTTGACTATAAATTCTTTATACTTCCTCTGCAACAGATGTTAACCAGATTCCACGTTTTCATTTGTTTGCACATATCAACAAAAACTACCCCAGTTCATTTTTACGTTTCATATTCTTATATCTCATAAAACTTGTTATTTATACCACATTAATTTTCAATATCATAATCTACATTAGCATAAGAAATCATAATTTCTAGTTATATAAACATGTTAATTGTAAATAAATTATTTCGACTTCCTCTGCAATAGATGTTAACCACATTCCACGTTTTTGTTTGCACATATCACAATTTGTTAATTATTGTTTGGCATTGCAGTAATTATTGTTTTATTTAATTTGTTAATTATTTGTTAATTATTGTTTGACATGTGTGAGTCTTAAAAAATTCATAGAGTTACATGGACTTGGAATGCGTGATGACTCTTAATTTTGAATATTATCTTCACTCCAACAAATTGTGAAGATATATTGTTATATATATATGTAAAGTTGTGGTAACGGAAACCGTTACTCCGTGGTGTAAAACACCAATCTATCTAACACGTGTGATATTAGAGTAATACTAAAGTATATAACACGGGAGAATTCCGTGAACTACATATATTTTGCTTGATGACATCAAATATTTCTGTGAGCTCAACCTTATCGCAGCAGCATGCATATCTGTTTATATATTGTAAGTTTTATTTTAACTATTTATGATTTCTTATAATGTTATGTATAATATTTTTTAAAACTTGATCTTATGGACATGTAAAAAAATGTAGGCACTTGTATAATGTAAGTGTGGGCCTGAAAATTATAAACAAAATCCGATTTCTTGATCCATATGTTGTCGCATTGAATTCAAAGAATGAGAATGATATGGATGAAAAGGCCGATACTGTAGGCCGAAGGTTGATTGGAACAAAAGCAAACCAGCTTGTTTTTGTGCCAAGCAATGTCGGGTACGTGAATATTTTTTATTTTAAT
This sequence comes from Plectranthus barbatus, assembly GCA_026898455.1. Taxonomy (NCBI): domain Eukaryota; kingdom Viridiplantae; phylum Streptophyta; class Magnoliopsida; order Lamiales; family Lamiaceae; genus Plectranthus; species Plectranthus barbatus. Next base: position 1,316,293 of record JAPKLW010000030.1, on the reverse strand, counting down.
TGCTTAATAATATTTTATTTATTTTTGTTCGAGAGAACTAAATCACTAATTTTTTTGAATTAGTTTTCATTGGATCCTTCTGGTGATTGATGCATATGGTGAGAATGTTTATGTGTTGGATCCTCTGGAAGACAAACGCCATTTTGCTCAGTGGAGAACATCTATGGACATGTAAGTTCATTTTAATTCAAGAAGTAGATAAATATATTTGTTTTCACTTTTTTATTTTCATATATTGTCAGAGCTATGAAAATATTCAACACTTCAATTGGAAAAAGAGGGAGACCAAACATTTCCTGGGAAGTCCTCAAGGTATGTGAATCTCACTAGAGAATTTCAAAGCTGTATATTAATACATTAATTGTCTCTCAAATGTCATACAGTGTCCACAACAGCCTGATGGAAAACAATGTGGCTTTTATGTGATGCGTTATATGAAAGATATCATTGACGGCATTCGTGAATCTATTCCATTGACAGATATGGTAATTTAAATATATTAATTTATTACAAAATCTTATTTCAACTCCAACTCAATAACATATTAACTTGTAACTACTTATTGTCTTTGTGCTTATGTTTTTAATAGTTTAATGAACAAAGTTATCGCACAAGTGAAATCAATGAAGTTCGTATAGAATGGTGTGATATTCTCCGAACTTATATGTAGTGAGGTATGCTGGTTATATGTTTGATTTATCCTTTAATCTTATTATTCGCCCGTGTGGGGGTTGCGTTATAATTTTAATTTCCTCATATTGGCTCCTGGGTTATTTAGATATTGCACACGCGGTATTTATTAATTGGGCCTGGAACTCTTTGAATCCACTTATGTGCATCTCATTTCTGACACACTTTATGTTTAGGCATGATTCAGGAATACATCTTTTTTTTTTATGTTTAAGCCTTTCTTAACAAGCTGCCTTTCTGAGAATGATTTCTTGTTGACATTCTTTATCTGTAGACATTTTCTGTCTGTAACCATGTTGTATTAAAGTTTATTAAACTGCTGGTTGTTGTCATATTGGAATTTGGGGATTGAATTGTTTTCGTGCCTTTAACCAAACCATTATTTTTATGACATGTGGTTGCAGATGCTGAAAAAACTAAGTAACCAAGTAGGTAGAGATGATTGCACCTGGAACCCATAGTGAATCTGAAGGCTGAGCCCTGTAGTGAATTGTGGTGGCTGAGCCCTGTAGTGAATCTGAAGGCTGAAACTTAGATACATATTGAAAGAAATTTTATGCCACCAACATATGTTTGTTTTTTTGAATTATTTATTTTGTTCACTGATTGTAATTTATTTATTTATTTTGTTTACTGATTGTAATTTCAGTTTTTGAATTTAATTGATATATAAGTATTATATTTCTGGCTCACTCTCAGAATGATTTGGCATTATGTGATAGTTAAAGAGGTATGAATAATCAGGATTAACAGGAAAAAAAAAATTTAATAGACGGAAGAGACGACGCGAATAATTCCGTCGTCTATAAAACTATAGAAGACGTGAGAATTTGTGTCGTTTATATGTACACAGACGACGCAATAATAAGCGTCATCTATAACATGCAAAATCGCGTCGTGTGTATGCACATAGACGACGCAAATTTCGCGTCATCTATGTTCATACACATGACGCGATTTTCGCATCGTCTATAACATAATAGACGACGCAATTTTTGCGTCGTCTATAACATAATAGACGATGCAAAATTCGCATCGTCTATTATGTTATAGACGACGCGGAAATCGCGTCATGTGTATGAACTTAGACGACGCGATTTTCGCGTCGTCTATTAGCGTATCAGAATAGATGACGTGTTAATACATGACGCAAAGTTTGGATAGCACTAACAGTAGAAAAATAGTTCGGATAGAGATTGAATCAGCATTGCAAAAACCATTTTATAATTATCTTGTTGATATTAGAGATGAATTGAGGATACGATATTTGCCAAAGACCCTTGTCAGTCATATGAGATGCATACGGCACAACTGAATTTAGTAAGTTTCAAAGTTTGCTCAAGATTTTTGGTTCAAGAAAACCAGATGAACTAGATTGAAAACCAAAATAATAGAGTTAAAGTAGAGAATCTTCAACTTGAAAAAAAAAAATTGTGATCATTTGGCCTAAACCAATTAACCTGCAATCTGATAGGACTAACCCAAAATTTCGATGGATTGATCTATTTGACATCTCTAAAATCGACCTAATGAAATATAGCCCCCACGAACAACAAATCATGTCTCCGCCACTGCTCAGAAGAAATTACATCTAAATCAATATTTAGTATAATTACAAATAAACCCACTTGATCTAATAACTCTCATTTTCAATTTGTCATGTCCAAACTAATGGTAGATCGACGACTTTTCATTATTTTAATTTTAGAAAACTCGAATCCTACATATCTCGCTAGCCCAATTATTTTGGAGAACCAACGGTTGGTATTAGGCTTAGCGCACCTTACATGACTTCGACAAAATTTTAATAATAGAAAACCTGCATAGCATTACATGTGGCCTAAAAATAATAATAATAAATTCCTACAGATATATTTAATTAAAATTAATATTTAATAGGGTAACGTGCTTTCTTCAGTCATTGTATATTATAAATATTCTTTTCAGCTGACAAGAATCCTACCACATTCGTCAAAATGGAGAAACAAATCTTGCTTCAAATCGCACTCTCTTTGGCTTCAGTAGTGATTCTTGGCCTATTTCTCAGGCTGTACAACTCCCTGGTGGCACAGCGCGGCGACGGTGGCGGCGGGTGCTGAAACAGCAAGGCATTGAAGGGCCGCCGCCATCTTTCTTGCTGGGCAACGCCATGGAGATCAAGAATCAACGAGTCTCATCGGCGGCCGGTCCACCGGCTTCTCACAATTGTGGGTCTGCTTTGTTTCCTGTTCTCGATCAATGGAGGCGACAATACGGTTGAGTATTTAGAAATCAAATAATCCCATACATGGTTATATATTTATGTATATGTAGTAAAAGAGATGACTACTTGCACATCGCCCCTTTTTGGGAAGCCTTCGTATCAAGCGAAGGATCTTGAGCCCTTGCTTGGCCACGGAATTCTGACTTCGAATGGCCATCCCTGGGCTCATCAGAGGAAGATTCTCGCTCCTTAATTATTCCTCGACAAAGTCAAGGTATCTGCCTATCTCTCTCTACCAGTTTACTTTTTCTTACAGTTCATACTTAAGTATGATTGTAAAAAATCGATAGGCGCTAGTCGAGCGCTCGGGTGGGGCCTAGTGCTTAAGGCGGTACTATGCATTTTCTTAACTGTAGTTAATCAGAAAGCTTATTTTTATATTTAATATTTATAATATCATATTTATCAATGAATAAAAATTAACATTATATGAATTTTAATTATTTTTTAAAAAATATAAGATATAGGTCGCCTGAACCGGTGCTATCATAGCACGTAGCTTGCTTAGTCGGCCACTTAGATCAGAGCTTAGGCAGCCTAAACGGTGCTTAGGCGCCGATTACTTGCTAAACCGATTAAACACAGGAATTTGAGGATAATCGAATCGGCTGGGGACCACCTAGTGTTTAGATTGTCCTAATTTAGGATTTTTACAACAATGCATAACTATGTTTGTTCTTCCTTGGTAGGGAATGGCAAACTTGATTCAACAATCCGCAATGATGTTGATAGATTCATGGAAAGGTGTGATCGACGCTGAAGGTGGAAGAGCAGATATCAAAATTGATGGGGACCTCAGAAAATTCTCTGGAGAAGTAATTTCCAGAGCTTGCTTTGGAAGCAGTTATGCTGAAGGGGAGCTTTTCTTTCAGAAACTTAGACCTCTGCAACAACTTACAGCCAAGAAAGGTTTCTCTGTCGGCATTCCCGGAATGAGGTGATCATATTTATTAGTCTTACTTACCTTTTCGATCTGTTCTGTTTATTAGTTTCGTTTCCTAAAATGGAAAAAAATTTCACACATACCAATAACTTATTAATTCCACTGCACTAAAAATATTAGTTATTGTGTTACTTTGATTTGGAACTAATAATTAAAAACCGAAGGAGTATTATTTTATTAACTATTTTTTAATTAAAAATCATGCATGATGACCTAATCCACCCGCCTAACCGTCTAATCGAACCGCTTAGGTTTGCGCATCGATTACACAGTTTTTTATTCAGTGGACTGTCGCCATGTCTAAGCGTCGATTTTTGCAACAATGATAGTTAGTGAAGTGACGTTTCCATATCATAAATGTTATAGAAATTTAAATTTGGCTAGTGCATTCTTAGATATGTTCCGACGAAGTACAATAGGAGAACATGGGAGCTGCAGAGAGATTTGAGAGAAGTGATCATGAAGTTAGTGAGAGAAAGAAATGAAGCAAACGTAGAGAAAAACATGCTGCAAATGATTCTTGAAGGGGCTCAAAGCAGCAATCTGAGCCCAGATGCAGTTGAGGAGTTCATCATTGACAACTGCAAGAACATCTATTTAGCTGGATACGAGACGACTGCGATTGCCGCCACTTGGTGCCTCATGCTACTGGCGACGAATCCAGAGTGGCAAGATCGCGTAAGACAGGAGGTGGTCGGAGTTTGCAACGTCCAAGTTCCAGACTACAATGCCATTAGGCAGATGAAACAGGTATATTTATAATTGTAAAACTCACTAGGTGATAGTCGGGCACCTGAATAGATCCTAACATATGGACAACGGCAATTAATTAACAAATTAATTTTTATATTTTAAATATTTTAAGTATATAAATATTTAGAATTATCACCTAGACTGACTAGGTGATGTCTACCTTACGCCAGTGGCGGATTTAGGGGGTAATATGGGGTACACTTGTACCCCAAAATATTTTTTTTTATATAAATTTATATATTTTATTATTGTTTATATATATTTTTACATATTATTTATATATTTTTTCATATAATGTATCCCCAATTTATTATATTTATATATTGTACCCCAATTCTAAAATTCTGAATACGCTACTGTACTAACACATAATCTGCCTCGGGATTCGACACTTTTTTGAAAAGATGAAAGCTAACCCAAACATCTCTTTATCAGCTGACAATGGTGATCAATGAGACGCTGAGACTATATCCTCCGGGGTGTATAATATCAAGAGAGGCACTAAACGAGCTCGAATTTCCCGGGCTTCGTGTTCCCAAGGGTGTTACGATATGGATGTTGATAACAAGTCTGCATACAGATCCAGATATATGGGGGCCAGATTCTTACGAGTTTAAACCAGAGAGGTTTGCCAATGGCGTAGCTGGTGCATGCAAGCTCCCACATTTGTTCATGCCGTTCGGGGTCGGGCCGAGGGTGTGCTTGGGGCTGAACCTAGCCATGGTGGAGCTCAAGATTCTTCTTGCTCTCTTGTTATCCAATTTCCATCTCACTCTCTCTCCAAAATATGTTCATGCTCCAACTATGAATTTAGTTATCGAGCCACGATTTGGGGTCCATATTGTGATGGAAAAGTTGAAGCACCCTCTTGGTGTTGCTTGATTTTTCTAGGAGAAGATTGTGATCAGAATATATCACGTGGTGATCAATTTGCATCTCTTCAAATTGATCTTTTTTTTATCATTTTAACTTAAGATAAATAAATGCCAGAAACTCTTATGTGACTATTATACCGTTCTTGGTTCGTAAGATGGTTCTTATAAATGATGCATTTTATTATATAAAATAATATTATTATGATTTTTGTGGGTGAAAATTTCCAAAATATGAACCTGAAGAAATATTAAAAAATGAATCGATTTCCCCTTCAATTAGAGGAATCAAATTTTTTATTGAAGATTGGTGCCTCTCGAGAAGAGATAAATTGAAAAGAGACATTCTTTGATCAAAACTAACTTCCACAACTGTTGAAGATTAAAAAGATATGTTTATTCAATCGGAAAGCCAAATATTTTGAACACAATAACTATATTTGTTTTTTACAATAATAATGATATATTTATTTAATTTAAACGACATACTTACATACTTACATAATTTAAATAATATATTTCTGATGATCTTTTCCAATAATTTGTATAGATATTGTTGGATTATCCTACATTGGTCATGGACCTGGGAATATAATACTATATAATAGTGAAATTCCCTTTTCCTTACAAGCCAGTTTTGTAGGGAAAAATGAGAATCTTTACATGGTATCAGAGCAGGTTCGATTCGATGTGGGACCCAATTTGTCCTGATGATAGGACTCATTTTATCCTAATGATGGGATCTGACTTATCCCGATGATGGGATCCTCTGGGAATATACTACTATATAATAGTGAAATTTCCCTCTTCTTACAAGTCGATTTTATAGGGAGAAATGGGGATCTTTATAAATATTCAGTACCATGTTAGTATCTTGTCAAGTCATGGGTCTATCATGTCTTCATAACTAATTAAATAATTCCTTTTGTTTAGGATCCATAACTTTTTAATATGACATATTTTTTGTTGTGGAGAATAAGAATATTATTATATTTATGGAGATGAAACTATAGAATAATAGAAACCGTGGGCTACTCAGCATACCAATCATAGCTACTACAACAAATTATATAACACCTCTCATTAGTGCCTATGTTTAATATAATATGCTTCCATCATTATTTTAAAATCTCTAGTAACAACCACCTAGAATCTCGAGAGATCCTCTGCTGTGTTGAACACAGCACGCCATGCAACTTTAATGATATAGAATATCTATATCATTAGAAAGAGGCATCATTTGACAAAAACTAATTTCCACAACTATTGAAGATTCAAAGGATGTGATGATTCTGAAAGAATTTAGTGCCCGAGTTTACTATTAACATCGTGGTGTTGAAGATTTCAACACTGTAGAATTCAATATGTCTGACTAACAGAGTAATGTTAAACAGAATGTTAGAGAAGTCAAAGTTTGACACATTCAAAATTTAACATGCAGCGAAAATTTAACGCAGACACAAATAATTATTTTTCACGAGTTTAAAGATTCTAAACCCGCGAGAGCCTCATGGTCAAAAACAGATTTTACTATGATAATAATGTTTACAAAGCAAAATCGAAATAATAAATATCCAAACCTCTTCTTGGTTCACTCCCTCGAAGAAACTTGAATTTACATAGAAGTAGAGACTACAACTATGAACACACCGTATTTATGAACTAACGATTCAATCCTCAAAACTCCTCTACCGTTGGATTCACTCTCCGGAGGTAAGATCCTTCTTCGGCTTGAATGGCTTCGCTAGCTGAACGAACATGAAACGTTGATTGAGAGGTGGGAACGCCTTGATGAAGATCTCGATGAATAAAGTAGGTCGTCCAATTTTCCTTCGCATCCCAGCACCCTTTTTATAGGTTTAGATGAGTGTAGCCTCGTGCTAGATATGTATCTTTGCATATATATCTCAACTGCAAATACTAGAGGAAGATATATGAAGATATGTGAAAGATATATATGAAAGATTTGCATCTATCTCTAGAAACTAGGAAGTAGATCTATTCAAATATATCTAAATAAATCAAATATATTCGTTGCCAAATCATTATAAAATATATATCTATCCTAAAATGAACTGAATTCACAAAAATAAATAAATACAAAAAAATAAGGAATGATAAGATGAACTCAGCAAAGTCTAACACGTAGATGTGTTATACTTTGCATCTTCAATCTCCCCCTTAAGCTTATCATTCCTGTAAGCATTCCAATACAACGTTTATAATATTCAGCACTTGTAATTCAGTTTTATTCGTCCTGCACAATGAAATATTAGACTGCACCATAAAAGATAAAAGATTAAACTTTTCCACAAATATAAAAACTAAATACTTCTCCCCCTGAATGATTGCAGGAAAGAAAAGCTAAAGATTTCATGAAAAGTCTTTATCCAACATCTTCGAGATTCAGCCCACTAATTTTCACACCCACTTCATCGAGAGAATAGGAAAACTATAACACCAACTTTAACACATTCAAACATCTGAGCAAACTGCGACACCAAAGAACCCTTTAACACCAATTTTTTTTTTAACGTAAAGAAACGAACAGGAACTGCAAGCCTTCAAACTTTAACATCAGAGTGTTATACCGGTATAAAACAAACGATCTGATAAAGAACAATGTCATGTGCCATGTTCCACAGAGAGAGCGTTCCTAATAACATCCTATCGCCAGTACTTAGCTTGTGACATACAAATTCAGCATATATTACCTTATCATTCAACATGTTCCACATAGGCAGTGTTCCTAGTAACATCCTGTCTACAGTACTTGATAAATGAAGATCGTACATGACAAACATACTCAATGTTTTGACATTAAGGTTTCACTCTTGTGCCTACCGTCTTATAACATAAATTTTATACTTCATGTGTTGACATTAAGGCCTCACTCTTGTGCCTACAGTCTTATAACATAGGTTTTTTATTTTAAAAAATCAAATCTTAAAGAAAAGGATATAACACAACCGATAATAAAGGCTCAGGCAAGCAGAACAAAAACTGAAAAACAACTGAATGTTGATCGACACAATATTTACAATGATCAACATTCTACTCATACAAATTTAAGGAGAATTACACATACCAAGAGATTTTCTAAGATAAGAGAATCTCTCAAAATCAAGGGTCTTTGTAAAAATGTCAGCAATTTGATCTTTAGTAAAAATGTATTTAAGTGCAATAAGATCGTTTTCCACTAAATCTCTAATAAAGTGGTGTCGAATATCTCTGTACTTAGTTCTAGGATATTGGATATGGTTTTTAAAAATCACACTAGAACTAGCATTGTTGTAGAACAGTGTTAAAGTTTCAATAAACATACTGTACTCTTCAAGCATTTCTTTCATATTACCATTGTGATCAACATCTCTTGTGTAATCAGCATAGCCATAACCTGTAATGTTAGTACCAGTATCTTTTGCATACCATAATCTCATATTTGAAGTTCCAGATATAAATTGAATGATTCTTTTGACAGCTTTCATATGAGACTTTTTGGGATCAGACCGATATCTAACATAAACATCAACACTGAAAAGAATATTTGGTCTACTGGCAGTAAAGTATAACAAGCTATCTATCACTTCAAAATAATCAGTAGGTTTAACACTAACATGTCTACTATCTTTGCTAAGTCTGACACTCGAAACCATTATTGTTTTCATAGGTTTTGCAGACCCTAATCCCAATCTTTTCACTAAACCTTGAGCATACTTAGATTGAGAAATAGAAAAACCATCACTATATTGCTTAATCTGTAGTCCAAGGAAGTAGTTAAACTCTCCTACCATACTCATTTCGAACATGTCTGACATTATTGTGACAAAATCATCTATAAGTCTAACATCAGTTGCCCCAAACACTAAGTCATCAACTTGAGCAAATATAAAGTTCTTATCAGTATGTTTAACAAAGAGAGTCTTACCCATATTACCTCTGTTGAACTTTAGATTAAGTAGAAAGTTAGGTATATTATTAAATATCCATTTAGTTCCAATTATGTTTTTGTCTTTAAGCCTAGGAACTAAAGTCCACACATCAATATAAACAAATTGACTTAATTCTTCATGCATAGACAGTATCCAATTTTCATCTTTTAAAGCTTCAGATACATGCTTAGGTTCAGATTGAGATAGATAACAACTAGAGTGGAAGATGTTGAACTTACAAACCATTTTTACCATCTCTTTGCAATTGATGGGGGCTTTCTTGAGAGTCTGTACTCCTTCAGAGACACTTCCAATGACTTGAGACTGAGGGTGATTCCTTTTGTTTCGAAGAGGTGGTTCTCTAGTTTCGGAGTTTGACACCAGGGTGTCACAGATTCCTCCTTGTCAGAGTTTGAACTATGAGTAACTAGATCCTCCACTTTGTCAATGTCAGAGTCTGGTGTTGATGTTGGACTTATTGTTTGTCTAACATCAGTACTCGTCTCAGTTACTGATTCTATGCCATTCTTTATGAGATGAGATGTATCTTCCACGTCTGCTTTATGAAGTAAAGTTCCTGCATCATCAAACACAACTTTGGCAGATTCTTGGATAGTATTAGTATATAGGTTAAACATGCGATAAACCTGTTTATTGCTTGAACATCTAAGAAAGAACGCTTTGTTCTACCTGGAGTCAAAGTTATTAGAATAATCATAATTATTTAGAATATACCACATACTTCCAAATACATGCATATGTTTCAGATTTGGCTTCTTTCCTTTCAATAAAACTCTATTTGAATAGCAAGCAGTAATTAAAACTCTATTTGAATAGCAAGTAGTATTAACAACTTTCACCCATAATCTTTTAGACAAGTTTTTAGAGTGTAGAGTGCTATTCTCGCATTCTTTAACATCATTCAGTTGAAGTATTCTATGTATTGAGAAATCATGAGATATCCCATTTCTTTCACACAAACTAGAGAAGTCTATATTTTCCAATTTTCTCTCATGACCAGTTCTAATTCGTGTAACATCAGCATGATAAAGTATTCTAAGTCTCCTATATAATTTTCTGAAAAGTTCAAAGGTGTCAGACTTTACTCTCAACAATTTTATACAAGTGGATCTAGAGTAATAATCAGCACAAACAAACACATACCTTTTTCCTCCAACACTATCTACTTCTATAAGACCCATTAAGTCCATATGCAGTAGACCAAAGCAAGCATTAGAGTTAGTCATACTCAAGATGAGACGAAATGTATGAGTTTGTATACCTTTCAGACGTGAATCACAAACCTTGTCCATGTTAAACTTGACCAAGTTGACCTTGTCCATATTGAACTTGACCATGTTGAACTTGACAATGTTGATCTTGTCCATGTTGAACTTTTCCATGTTGAACATGACCATGTTAGACTTTTCCGTGTTGAACTTTTCCATGTTGAACATGACCATGTTAGACTTTTCCGTATTGAACTTTTCCATGTTGAACTTGAGTATGTTGGACTTTTCCGTGTTGAACTGATATTGAGGATATAGATTAAATAATTGAAATATCGAATATGAATCCAAAAGATGAATTCTCATTTTAGGATATGAAAGATCATATAATTCTCAATCCATGACCTAATATTGAGAACCTGAATTAAGAATTTTATGATATTTCGGATCCTGAATTAAGAAATTTTGTAAATTTTCAGGTCCTAAATTAAGAATTTATGTTTTCTGAATCAATATTTAAATTATCTTCGGATCCTAAATTAATAGTACTATTAATTAATTTCGATGCACGAAACTCGATCAAAATTGTCACCTCATGCCGGGAGTGCCAACGGCGAAGCTTTTCTTGGACGTGACTAGCTAGTTGAAGAGAATCTAAGCGTCTTAAAGAACTGTTTACCTTCAGCATAGGCGCTTCCAAAACAAGCTCTAGAGATAACATCTCCTGACAATTTTATGAGGTGATCATCAATCATAATACTTGCTTTACCACCTTGTGCATCAATCACTCCTTTCCATGAATCCAACATCATTGTTGATTGTTGAATTAAATGTGTCATTCTCTATCAAAATAGCAAAGAATTTAATTATTGAGATTCAACCTCAAATAGTAAAGATATTATCACACCCAATAGCTGGTTTTTTAAGGAGTTGGGGTGGGCTCCATGGAGTTGGGGTGGGCTCCATGATGGAGCCCGAGGTGCAGTTTGAGAGCAAGATCCAGTCCATAGATCTATGATGAGGGCTAGGGTAAAAAAACTAAGAGATGGATTGCAGTTGCTGATTAAAGAGATTTGAACTCAAGAATTATTCAAGAAGCCTATCGGAGTTAAAAAATAAAATAGGGCCAATATTGATTAATTTAATTATGACATCTGGGCTTAATTGATTTGATTTGGGCTTAGTTTTTATTTAATTTTGAACTTTTATCTTTATTAAATTTTATTTGCTTTCTATACATTATTTTCGAGATATACATGTTGTATATCTTCAATAATTGTACGATATGATATTTTATGATAAGTTATTAAGAAGGGGGGGCTGAGATTGAAGATAAACAGGGTGTAAAGGGGCTGAGAGACAAGATGAGCGAAAAATCTTTTTGTTTTAGTATTGACATTTTAGATTTTTATAAAATAGTGAGATTATTTTTGAAATATGAGTTTTTATTACTATAAGCTGATTTTTTACTTAATTACTGTTGTTTCTTGATTTGTTCGATTGGAATCGGAAGAGTACTTGAATGAAGAAATTGAACCCTTGCTGAATGATTTTCTGTTATTTCACTCTTGTTTCTTTTCAAAAAGTTTTTCATCCCTCTCTTCTTTTTTGCTTCTCCTATTTATACAGAGATCTCCAGATTATACAAGGAAAGTGTTCTAATCTAGTTACAAGATTGATATATTCTAAACGTAATTGATGCTGATTGTGACAATCAATCCCTTGATTATCGTATTCTGACCCTTGATAGAAGCTAGATTAGCTGATTTCGTTCCTTTCCTTCTTTGTCCTTCACGTTCTATTAGTCATCTTGAGATTTTGGCTTACTCAGTAATTTGTTTAGCTCGATCTGAATAAGAGTCGAGATCGGACGTTGGTCCTTAGAATGGGAATGAATTTGATGTCATAACAACTACCCCCCAGTTTCATTTGAATTGCATTGTTCAAATGGAACTGTTGAATTGCTTTTTGCTTCTTTTCTTTTTTTTTTTTTTTTTTTACATATCGACTCAATAAAGTTTATTGGTTTGAAAGTCAGGTTCGAAGCATAAGTGAGCTTGTTTGAGATTCGATCTCAGAGCGTAAGCGAGCTCGTGTGAGATTCGATCTC
>JAPKLW010000030.1:1271941-1298344 GCA_026898455.1 Plectranthus barbatus | reverse complement strand
ATCAGTGATCTACTGACATAGTATATCGGGTGTTGGGAATGATCCTGTTCCCTTATTAACACCGAGCTTACCGCTCTCTCAGACACTGCCAGATATAACTGTAAAACTTCTCCTTCCTTTGGCTTTGACATAACAGGTGCCGATGCCAAATAACCTTTCAACTGATTCAAGGCTCTCACATTCTTGTGTCCACTCGTATCTCTTCGACTTTCTCAACAATTCGAAGAATCTGGAAGTTCGATCTGAGTACCGGGGTACAAACCGACTCAACGCTGCAAGCTTCCCTATCATTCTTTGCAATTCCTTCACGTTGGATGGCGGCTTCAATTCTTGTATGGTCTTTATCTGTACCGGATCAGCCTGTATTCCATGTCTACTTACCATGTATCCCAAAAACTTTCCCGAGGTGACCCCAAATTGTCATTTCGCTGGATTCAGCCTCATATTGTATTTTTCCAATACATCGAAGGCTTCCGCTAAATGAATTAGATGTTCGTCCATGTTTGAGGACTTCACTATCATATCATCGATGTAAACCTCCATTGAACTCCCTATCAATGGCTCAAACATTTTGTTCATTAAACGTTGATAAGTCGATCCGGCATTCTTGAGCCCAAACGGCATGACTCGATAGCAATATATCCCCCTGTCTGTCATAAATGCGGTTTTTTCCTCATCTGGTGGGTTCATCCTGATTTGATTGTACCCTGAAAAAGCGTCCATGAAGGACATCACCTCATATCCTGCAGTTGAATCAACCAACCTATCTATGTGCGGTAATGGGAACGGGTCCTTAGGGCACGCTTTGTTCAAATCCGTATAATCTACACACACCCTATTCTTCCCGTTCTTTTTCTTTACCACAACTACATTGGCCAGCCACTCTGGATACTTCACTTCTCTTATGAATCCTACTTTTAACAGGTTGGTTACTTCTTCGGATATTGCCAGATTTTTCTCTGGTGCAAACCTCCTCCTTCTCTGGTGAACCGGTTTAAATTTTGGGTCGATCTGTAGTTTATGAGAGATTACTGTCGGATCGATCCCTGGCATTTCCGCATGGCTGAACGCGAAGGCACCCCTTTTCCTCCGCAAGAATTTAGTCAACACCTTTTTCGACTTACTCGAACTTGACTTTCCAATGTATGTTACTTTCGACTCATCATCCTCCAACTTTGCCATCTGAACCTCTTCTTTTCCTTCCACCATTCCTATTGTCCTCAAAGTTACTGCGTAACAATCTCGAGCTGTATGCTGTTCTCCTTTTATCGACCGTATTCCCCAAGGGGTAGGGAATTTTATCACTTGATGGAACGAGGAAGGTACTGCTTGTAGCTCGTGCATCCACGGCCGCCCCATTATAGCATTATAACAAGAATCTGCGTCTACAACTTGGAATCGTACCGAAAGGTTAATCCCTCCTGAGTAGACGGGCAAGAATAGCTCTCCTAGGGGCATCAGTTGCTCTCCACTAAAACCTATTAATTGATTTGAACTCGGGCTTAGGTTTTTGTCTGATATCCCCATTCTCTTGAAAGCTTTCAAGAATATTAAATTTGATGAGGCTCCGCTGTCAACCAATATCCTCTTTACTCTGCAATTTGCTATTAACAACTCGATGACCAATGCATCATCGTGTGGGTGCCGGACCCCCTCCGAATCAGTTGGTCCGAAAGTTATCTCTTCATTCGATAACCATGCTGGCATCACTGAGTTTATCCCCTTTTGCTTCTCTTCTGTACCTTTTATAAGCATTCCTCGAGCTCCCAGCCAGAGACGGCCCTCCCGAGATCATATGGATAGTTTTTTCGATCCGTGGTTCGTTCGGGACTGGAATCCTATTTGCCCCTGAGGCTACTCCTTTTGTTTCTCCTCGATCTTTCCCCTTATCTCTTCTCCATGTGTTGCTTCGTCCTCTTCCTTTAAACTGCTGAAGATGGCCGCGATCAAGGAGTCTTTGAACTTCCCTTAGAAAGTCGCGGCATTCAATCGTTTTATGTCCGTATCCCTGATGGAATGCACAGTAATTTTCTGGAACTTGTCGACCCACGTTGGTTATCATTCTTGCGGGCCATCTTACTTCCTCTTTGAGTGCCATCATTTCCTGGATTACCACCATTGGGTTTGCACTCAAGCTGAAGGCTTTTTGAGTTCCTGCGTTCGAACCTTGTATCATTGCACCCTTTCTATCTCCTCTGTTCACATATGGTGCAAATCGATTAGCTTTTTGCATCCCCAGTTCTGATTTGGTTAGATTGCGAGCTTTATCCCTCTTTCCAAAGTTATCCTCTTCGATTTCCTTTCGAATTTGTACTTTCGCCCTGGCCATAACTTCTGAATAACTCGAACAAGGGTATTTCACTAACTTCCAAAACAGGCTCGATCCTCTACTTAGTCCATTTTTGAACGCCGAGATTGCAGTTTCCTCTAAGTAGTTTGGTATTACCACTTTTACTTCGTTAAACCGTTTAATAAACTGTTGAAGTGGCTCGCCCTCTTTCTGTACGATCCGATACAAATCGTCTGACCGTTTTGGTATTCTTCGGCT
Source organism: Plectranthus barbatus (assembly GCA_026898455.1). NCBI lineage: Eukaryota > Viridiplantae > Streptophyta > Magnoliopsida > Lamiales > Lamiaceae > Plectranthus > Plectranthus barbatus. The sequence continues at coordinate 1,295,796 of JAPKLW010000030.1, read as the reverse complement.
ACTCGAGAATTGATCTGAGAACTGCTTGTGGAGATTGGCAAACGATGAAACACTTCCGATTTTCAAGTGCATAAACCAATGCATAGCTGCTCCTTCGAGGCAAGCTCCGAAGCTTCTACACATACAGGCTTCCCTCACATCTTCTGGAATTGATGCGGTTTGCATCTTAAACTTGTATAATGTTATAAATTCGTCAGGGTCTGTTGTGCCATCATAAGCCTTTATTTGTGGGATAGCAAATCTATCCGGCATTTGCGCACTTGCAATCCTTTTGATGAACGGCGAGTCATTGTAATCTCCCGTTACAAACTTATCCGCGGGATTCATTAACCCCGGGACTGTAGATAGTGCCTTCGTCAGCTCTTCAACCCTTGACTCGAGGTTTTTCACTCTTTCATCCTTAAAGTTTGTCTCTCGAGTAACAAAGCGATAATTGTTTTCTGAATGTGTCTCGTGGCATTCGTTCCCAGTTGCATCTGCTTTGCTTTGCTCTTGAAATACCGCTAGTTGCTCCCTCAGCCTTTGTGATTCCATTGTCACTCGCCGATTTTGTTCCTTCAAACATTCCATTTCCTCTTGCATTCTTCTTATATGTTCTTCAAACATACTTTCATTCGTTGCTGAATCATCGACATCAGGAGTTTTTCTTCCATCATTCCGAGATCTCTCCATTATCGTTCCTTCTTCCAGATTCCCACAGACGGCGCCAATTTGTTGTTTCTTGATTTGTTCGATTGGAATCGGAAGAGTACTTGAATGAAGAAATTGAACCCTTGCTGAATGATTTTCTGTTATTTCACTCTTGTTTCTTTTCAAAAAGTTTTTCATCCCTCTCTTCTTTTTTGCTTCTCCTATTTATACAGAGATCTCCAGATTATACAAGGAAAGTGTTCTAATCTAGTTACAAGATTGATATATTCTAAACGTAATTGATGCTGATTGTGACAATCAATCCCTTGATTATCGTATTCTGACCCTTGATAGAAGCTAGATTAGCTGATTTCGTTCCTTTCCTTCTTTGTCCTTCACGTTCTATTAGTCATCTAGAGATTTTGGCTTACTCAGTAATTTGTTTAGCTCGATCTGAATAAGAGTCGAGATCGGACGTTGGTCCTTAGAATGGGAATGAATTTGATGTCATAACAATTACGTAATTTTTTTGTTACGTAAAAATTCAATAAAGTTCCCCTATGAATTATTTCTAGATCCGCCCCTGATTATACCTTGACTTTGGGGTAGAACAATTCAGGAGCAAGAATCTTCCTTTGAGAAGCCCAGATTTTGCCATTTGATGTCACAATGCCGTTGCCAAGCAAAGGCTCTAAATCTGCAGCCAGATATGAAGGTTTCCCAAGATCATGGGATTTGCAACTAGTCACCTCTTTTACTACTTCATATTTATTCACCAATACTCTCGGTTTACTACCCAGTGAAAACGTAAATATATCACCTGCCAAATCAACATATATAATATATATATTAAAAAAAAAAAACTATGTATATTATTATTGATTAATTAATACCAATAATATTAATTAGTTATGAGAATGAACCGTATTGCCGCCTCCATTTCTCCAAGAAAGAAAACAGAAAATCGCCGCAGTTGTGCCAAACCGGTGGTCCAGTAGCCGTAGCCGGCGCCGGCGCCGCCGTGGAGACTCGTGCCTTCTTGATCTCCGAGATGTTGCCCAGAAACAAGGCCGTTGGCGGCCCTCCAATGCCTGTTTCAGCACGAGCCGCAGCCGCCGCGGGGTCGCCACGATGGAGTTATACAGACTGAGCAGCAGTGTGAGAATCACTGCCACACCCAAGGATATATGCGATGATTTGGAGCAAACTATGTTTCTCCATCCACACAAATCCTTCCATAATTGTCTACCCTGAGGCAGAGATGACCAGATATTATTTATTTGGGTGTGAGGTAGTGATCATGCGTGTGAATAGTGTCGGATATTCTATACTGTATCCACGTGGTCCAAAATGCTCAAATGATTACATAGCTTTATAGTAATGATTACTGCTTGGTATTAATTCGATATATATCTATATAAGGAGCGGATGGTGATAAAAAATCATCTGTGAGAAAAAAGAATGAATTTGATCTATTAGATCTCACTAAACTAATAATTGATATACAATCAAGCAGCAACTGTAACACAATCAAGCAATAACTAAAACACAATTGTTCGATTGTGTTTTAGTTGTTGCTTGATTGTATATCAAGTATCAACCATTGATTTATTTAAATATAATGGATAAGATTCATTCTTTTTTCTTATAAGAGAATTTTTTTTTACATGATCTCTTCTCTCTCTATATATATATATATATTTACTAAAACAAAATCGGTTGAAACATATGAAAATATAGTTGAATTAATTTATTTATTTAAGTTATTAATTAATTTTATAATTATAGAAACATTAATTAAATAATTCTACACACAATTAAGCTTAAAAATCCCGCCCACACACACACAATTGTCTTTGCGCTTAGGCAGTCCATTCTCCAGCTGATTTATCCATCAAGATGTCATGTCTATGTGCTCCAATGACTCGAGTCTCCACCTTTATAATTTTGATAGGCTCTTTCGTCAATACAGCTCCCATCTCTTGGTGCTGATTTTTTAAGTGGATAAGGATGTGCTTCTTCCAGCTGACATATTTGTCCGTAGAGAATTGGGGAAGGTTTGTGGTGTTCATCGTCAACTCTAAAAGTACCTGCTCGCTAAGACAAGAAACACCGTAAGAAATGGGTCTGGTCCAAAGTGACTCAAAGTAGTTAGTCCTAAAAACCAATAGCTCTGATACCACTTGTTTATCCCAAACTCATAGAACTATACACGCAGCGGAAAATTGTCTTACTCTTCAGAGCTCAGAACTGACTATTTCTGGTCAGTTCTGGTTATTAAACTAGTTATTTGCAGTCGACTTTTTACTTACTAAATTGTTCGGTTTTAAATTAACATCAAAAATCAAGGCAAAGCATGAAATAGACACAAGGATTTATAGTGGTTTGGAGCCAAATGTCCCGCTTTCACTCTTCAACCGCGCAGGTTGGAATTTACTAGAACCAATTATAGGATAATGTAGCACGATCAGTCGCAGTCGCGGGTAACTCTTCCATCCACTAGTTGTATGCGATCTTGCCTAGTCCACCAAGAACTTGCTCTCTTCAGCTTGATGTGTGAACACGTCGTTAAGCTACAAGCTGGAATGGTTGGATGGTTGAGTTCTTCCCAAAACGTAGTAGGTTGGTTGGTGGGTTGGGTGAAATACTGCCTGAGTTTGTCAATGAATGAGGAACTCTTCTCGAATTCTTCTTAGACAGTAAGAACTTTGGCAATTGCTTTAGCAAGATACTAAGAGCTTCTTGTATAAGAAACATAGTGAGCAACAAGTGCTCACAACTTTGAAAGCTTGAAGAATGAAATATCATAGTCGTTGCAACGAAGTCGGTTCGAGTAGAATTGGTAACTTGTAAACTCGGTAACTTTCTCTCTGTGTGCCTTCATCTCTATTTATAAGCGCGAGCCTTGAGAGATGTGAATTAGCCAACACAAATTCAAATTCGACCAATATTGGTATGTTGACACTTTCTGCTTTCTGTGCTGCAATACCGTACGAAGCACTGCAGTAGGTAGACATTTCTACTTTGTGTCACAACAACTCTTTCCCAGACTTATGAATACAACGTGATAGATTCCTAAGTAACTTAATCTTTTGTATCTGACTTATTCTCTTTGTCTCTATATGTGCATGGAAACTAGGCTTGCAAACTGGAGAAGAGCCTAACTAGTGTCTTCGATCAATTTCTTTGATTTGTCAGTTTCAGACTAAGAGTCAGTTTCTTCTTATCCTTCACACGTTCCAAACTGGTGGTTTAGATTCCGACCCAGTTTGTCTTGATCAGCTCCATCAGCTTCATTACAAGTCGATAGACATCCTAATAGGACATTACAAATTTGTACAAACTAAGCTAATCTAGAAACACTCTAAATTGATGGTTTCTATACATTCTTTTGACACATCAAAACAACAAATCATTAAGAATACTTCATAACATTAGTCATTCAATTTATATGAAATCACATAATTTCGTTTAAATATAAATCTGTTTACTGTTGACATTCACTTTAATCGAGTATGTTATGTTTTGTTGAAATTAATCTTCTCATCTCATATTCCTACATTAATTCATTATTTATATAATACATAATTTAAATAAGTTGACATATTGTGCTTAAAAGCCATGATTTTAAGTATGAATCTGAGTTATTTAATTATATACACTTTTTAAGAGGTTTAAACTAAGACTCTTTATGAAATAAGTCGGGTCAGGCCTTAGAATGCCAATTTCAGGCTGTGTTGACTATCGAGTAACCTGATCTATTCTTTAATAACACCAATTGCATATGACATTTGTGAATTGGTTACCCTTGAATAATATTTCAAATATTGAAACATCCAATTTTATAAATTAGACTGTATAACTTCAGTTATACTTTGTTCTCTTAATTTTTAATTTATTTTTTGGGAACAAATTTAATTTTAGCTTAACATTTTCCTATTTTTGCAAACATAATCTAATGACTTACAAAATTGTTATTTAATGTTTAATGTTTTTATTTTATAATTAAATTCATAACATTTGTGAAATAACTTTTTAATCTTTATAATTAACTCTGAATGTTTTATCTTTTGCAAAAATACAACACACGTGATCATAACACGAACACAACAAGTATCCAATAAAAAAATGAGTCTGGTTAATTTGAAAACAATTTTATAAGAATTCAATACGATAAATATGATAAGAACTCGATAAAAGAATTTGATGAATAAAAATAATATGAATTCAATGATTGTTTATTATGAATAAACCGACAAAAAGCAATTAATATTATACTAATATTTAAATAAAATATTTAAGTATTTGATATGAGTTGGACTTCGGTAAATGTTTAATGGAGCAACAATTGGGCCTACTGTTTTGGGTCATATCTAAGTTAAAATAGGTAGTATTTTGAGTACTACAATGATATTATATTTTCAATATTAAAACTAGAAATAATAACTACTCCCTCTATTCCGGAACAATTATCTTGTTTTTCTTTTTCGTCCGTCCCAAACAATTGTCATCTTACCTAAAATGGAAAGTTAATACACACTTATTAATAAAATACTAATTTCCTCTATCTCTACTCGCATTGGTATCTGTGCAATTTTCAAACAAGATAATTGTTTGGAGACGAAGGAAGTACATTTTACCCACCCAACCTGCCAACTCAGCAAAACTAAAATAAAAAATGGTGCCAAAGTAGTAATTTAAGTTCGACCACCAACCTAAAGCAAATCAAATGGCCTGCGGATCACATGGAGAATTGTTTTTTATTTTTTATTGATTTTTAACTAATAGTTTGGTGACACTTGCCAATATTTTATAGGTTCACTAATTTTTTTATAAATATAATAATATAATTAATATATCTCTTATGTTATAATATAAAAAATAATAGATGTATCAAAATTCATAATTTTGGATTCTCCACAAATAAAGACTAATTTTGATATATATATTCTTATTTTTAAATTGAGGTATATATACTATATAGAGATGTGATCATATGTTACCCACCTCCTATATGTTATATGAGACCAAATCTCATCCCTTAATTTTTTTGATCTTGTGGTCCTAATTTTTGCTCAGATTATGTTATTTTATTTTATCTTTCCTTATTTTTGTTTATTAAGGGTTATTTGGTCTTTTGGTAATTAGTATATTTAAGGAATATAAACCATATTTTTAATGAATCCTATTAAAATAGATTGTGATTTAATTTCCATAACAGATTTTCTATTTCACAATCGTAACCTTTTTTCGTTCCCCTGCGTCTTCTCATTCATGCCATATTATTCACGGTGGTTTACCGGCGTTGGACGGTGGTTCGTCGGTGAACGCAGTGGCTGCGCGGGTGAGAGCTCGCAGGTGGCGCATGCAGTTTCTCCTCTCCTCGAGTATCTCCAACAGCCGCGGCGATCGTGATGGTAAGGTACAGTGCAGTCGCCCACAGTTGGGAGGAAGGGCGGCGTGCAGGTTGTTGGGAGTTTGGACAGTTGGGAGAAACTAAAATCTCGCCAAAAGAGAGATAGTAAATCGTACTGGTTTTTTACCATGTAGATGTTATATTATTTATATGATAGTTACTACATTATTTATTCTTTATTAATTACATTATCTCTTCAGCGCGTTTTTTTTTTAATTTGGTGCTTTTTTGTAGTTTTTTTTGTTGGTATTATTTTTTCTTTTCAATATTCATAAACTAGTTGATTTTTATATATGTCCCAAGAATTTTTTTTCAGTGTAATGGATCAGAGTAATTTATATTTTTTCCGATAGTTGCAATAAGAGATAAAAAAAATCTTCACCATCTGTATCATTCACGATAGTTTTTCATCTGAGTTCTTATTTTCTATCTCTTATCTAAAGTAACAGTATGAAAAATTGATTGTGTGTGATGATTCATACCCTGGTGAATGGCGATCCTTTAGTGCGGTTGTTGTGGACCACGATCGATGAAGGAAGGAGATAAACAATTTGATACACAAAATCTGATTGAATTCAGTCAACAACAAATCTATTCTAATATAAAAAGTTATGTGCATGCAACTACTATCCATGGAGTTTTCACGTTGCAATTTTTTATCATGTAGATGTTACATTATTTATTGATAGTTGATGCATTATTTATTCTTTATATATTACAATATCTATGTTTTGCTTTCCTGCAACCCCTGCGTTTCCGCCATCTTCACTTTATTTATTTATTTATTTATTAATTTTTTTGATTTTGGGTTAAATGAAGAAGAATAAAGTATATATGCAGTGAAGAATGTGTTGAAGGGTAGTACCATAGGATTCACTTTTTTCCTTTTTCATTTTTAATATATAAACTGATAGATAATCGATATTTTACGGACACTTTCTTGTGGTGATCACTGATCAGTAAGAAATAATTAAACCATATAGATGTTACATTATTCATATGATAGTTGTTGCATTATTTATTGTTTATCTACTACATTATCTTTTATAGCGTGTTTTATTTTATTGGTATAATATTGAAATTGCAAACAAATAATGCCACATATTTGTCATAAATAATGTAAAATTCATAACACATTATATATCAAATCAAAGATAATTTAATTACCTTTCAAACGAAATTCTTATTGCATATGTTCGGAATAAGATAACCGTAGTAAAACTAAATAATGTAATAACTAAAACTAAATAATGTAACATAATACAAAGGATAATGTAATACTGTAACATTAATAAATAGAATTAGATAAAGCGCGATGAATATAGATAATGCAACGTAATATGTCATTACATTATTCTTCATATTATGCTGCATTATATATATGTTCATCGATTTGCATTATATAATTCTCCTTATTACCTTATTAAAGTTAAAGTATTTTTAAATATATCATTACATTACATTATCATTTATATTATGTTACATTATTTAGTTTAGACTATTACATTATTTAATTTTTCGACAAATATATTATTCCGAACATATGTAATATGGATTTCGTTTGAAAGAATATTAAATCATCTTTAATTTGATATATAATACGTGGAAAAATAATTTAAATTGAGTGAGTTATGATTATTTAAAGTTTTATCAAAATTTTAGAGGAGAGAGAAAAAGACAATTTTGAGGGACGTAATTTTTGTTTGAGATAATTACAAAACTATGCGTGTGAAAATTACTGTTATACCCAATAATGTAGTACGTTACATTAGATAATGCACCGAAAATTTTTCACTTTCAATTTAAATCATGATCGTTGAAATCTTAATCTGAAGGCTAGGATTTGGCCTCATATAACATATGGAGATGGGGTAACCATATAATGCATCCCTATATATATATATATATATATATATATATATATATATATATATATATAATTAATTGATTTCATTTGTAATATTTTTATATCAATTTAATTCCAACAATATTTAATTATTCACTTTAATTTAGTTGACAACATTTTTTATAAAACAATAGTCATCATTTATTTCACTTTATTTTAAAAATAAAATAAATTTAAATCAAATCAAGTAAAATAATTATATATAATTGTGTGGTTAGGTGGTCATTGATAAACTTTGTAAAATTATTGTGGTTGAGTTTAGTAATATGAATGAGAGATAAATTAATTAAATATTAAAATAGTTGATTGATTAACTCGGTTGCTCATAAACATAGTCTAATGATAGTTTAATATAAACACTACAAAAAAACTATGTGTAGTGACAATAATGTCAGTGACATTTAAATTTTTGTGGCTAAAAATACATTTATAATAACAACTATGCATTTTGTCACAAAAAGTACAATTTATGACAATTTTATTAGTCATGGATATTTATTGTCACTAAAGCTAGTGGCAATGATATTTTTGTGACTAAACATATATGTATAGCAACAATAAATTCTTTCGTCACAAAAAATATGATTTGTGACAATTTTATTAGCTGCGAATATTTATTGTCACTAAAGTTAGTGTCAATAATATTTTTGTGACTAAACATATATCTACTGCAACAATAAATTTTTTCATCACAAAAAATATGATTTGTGACAATTTCATAAGTTGTCAATATTTATTGTCACTAATGTTAATGACAATAAATTTTTTGTAACTAAAAATATTATTTTAGCTACAATTAATTTTTTTCATCACAATTTTTTTTAAATTTGTGACAATTTCATATGTTGTTAGTATTTACCGTCACTATTCCAGTGACAATAATTTTTTTTATTACTAAAATAACTTTATGGTGACGGTCACAATAAATTATAAATAGTGATAATTTAATATATTATCACTGAATTCGACAACAATAATATTTTTGATGATGTTTTAACAAAATTTTAAAATTTAATAAACTCCACTAGTTCATTATTAATGACTTTTATAAGCCATCAATTTGCTTTTGGTCACGTAATATCTAAAAATTTTAAAATTTATGAAATTCTATTTCATACCTCCAAATTTATGAAATTATATCCTACATTATGTTCTATTAAGTAATTTGATCCCCACCAACTTAACATCATTAAGATTTCATTATGTGGCAATTAAATAGCAATTGAATATTAACTTTATTTATTTAAGTAATTAAATTATATAAATATTTGTATTTAATTAATAAAGATTAATAAAAATTTAAATTTAATCACATTTAAAATATGATTGAAGATTATATTACTATATTAAAAATTAATCTATTTAAAGGTGATAAGATTCAAAATGTGTAATTAAGTTAAAATCCAATTTGAATTAAAATTTTAATTATGTAATTTAAATAAATACACACAATTAATTAAGATTATTGAATTTTTAATGAGTTAATTACGTATTCAAAATATTAAATTATGCGTAAATTTTATATTATTTAGTTAAATTATAATTTCAATTACATAATTATGTAAAATTTATTTTAATATAAATTAAAATCTTACGTTATAAATTTTTTTTATTAAAATTTATTTTTTATTCAAATTTAATTATTACTAATCTTATAAATTAAAAAACTACTATCTCTTCGGCACATCTAAATAATGAAGTAAAAGTAAATATTGTGTAGTAGTTTTTTAATATAAAATTGTATAATATTTCATTTGATCAATATTTACATTTTACTTTTATTTCTTAGAATTCGCTATTGTGGTAGTAGTTTTTTAATTTATAAGATTGTCAAGAATTAAATTTATAAAGTGTGAAATAGATTTCATAAATTTATTAAGTTTAGATAGATAGTCACTATTACCTTATATATATTAATTATCCAAAATATTAATAATTAATCACTTGGTGCAGTGGATGGATATAGATGATTGAATTAAGAGGTAAATGGTTCGAATCCTGTTGTAAGCAAATTATGCTACTATATTATAAAGTTTTAGTGATAATTATTGTAGTGGCTAAAACATGTTTATTTAGTGACAACACATCTGTGTGGCAAGATCATGACACTTTAGTGACGACTATAGTTTGTAACTAATTAATAGTGAATTAGTGATGAAAATTGGAGTCACAATAAAATAGATTAATAGTGACAACTATCGTAGTTCGTCGCTAAACCCTTTAGCCACTATTCAGTAGCCACGACATAGCGACGATACACAATATTGTCACTAAGATGTTATAGTAACAAAATTCATATTTATAGTGACAATTTCTGTCGCCATTATAAACCATTTTTTTTTTGTAGTGAAAGTAATTACTTAATAAAAATGATTTATTTTACTATCTTGTGAAATAAGGGATGATTTTTTTTTTTTCAAAATTAATTTGTGAAGATATTAAGTACCATTTTAGTCTTGTCAAGTCATGGGTCATCATGTCTTCATAATTAATCAAATAATTCCTTTTGTTTTGGATCCATACTATCAAATATCACATATTTTTGTTGTGGAGAATTAAGAATATTATTATTGTATGAAGATGAAACTATTGGATAATAGAAACGGTGGGCAACAGCATACCGATCATGACTATTGGTGGAACAAAATAAGAAAACCTTTCATTAGTGCCTATATTTAATATAATATTCTTCTATCATTATTGCCTATATTTTATAATCTCTCAGTAACAACCACCTAGAATCAAGAGAAGATCTTCAAAACACAGCACGCCATGTTATTCTAATATCAGTGGCGGATTCAAAAAAATTTTGTAAGAGGGTCGAATTCAATTTATATAACCAAAAAAATACAAAATTGTGTAAAATCAAAGAAATCTCGACTTCTCTTAATTTTCAGTCCTTCATACCTTTTTTTAATTATTTTTAGTCCGTTTTTCTTCTTCACAACTTGCTAGTGAAAGGAGTTACCTATAAAATTATTGGATCATCATACTATTCGATCGTTGAAATTTTTCGGGTCCAGTGCTCCCCCTTCCCATGTAGATATGCCTATGAATGATTAGTTTCAACTTTCAAGTTATAGTCTATATGAAATTATATGATGGAAAATAGGTCAAGCATAATTCTTTCAATCTCTATAGTAGCCTCGTACCTACTAGATGAAATATTTTGTTCCACTAGAGATTCTATTGTTTCGATTATTAATATTAATAAATGTTATTACAAAAATTAAAGTTAAATAAAATACAATAAATTTTAGTTAAGAACAAAATCAAGATTTTATGAGAACATAAATTATGATTATGAATTCAATTTTAATAATCAAAAACTAAATATTAATTACTAAAAAATACTTCTTATATACCCTAATTGGGTGAGATGAACACTGATGTTAAACATATAAATTAATCCAAACAATAATAAATTAAAATTATAAAAAATATTAAATAAAAAATAATGATTAAAAAATTAATATCAACGAAAGATTTATTTAATGTATTCATAAATTAAAAGAATAAAATTACGGACATAAGATAATATGATTTTTAGGTTGAAATTAAATTTTTTGAGTGCATCCTTATTAATAAATAATAAAACATGTCCTCAATTCAAGAATAATTGAAAACAAAACAAACATCGGCAAGATTTTCAATTAAAGAGAATGTTTTAAATTTTACTTTTTTTTTAATTTTTACTTCAATCAAGTAAATAATAAAATATAATATACAATTAAAATTTAAAATTTATTAATTTCGCATGTCATTCGTGTTACGCGGGTCGACCAGAAACTAACACGAATCTGATCCAAACTTTAATTGGGTTTTGCGGGTTGGACCTGAAATTGATCGGATGTTAAACGGGTTGATCCAACCCGTTTTTTTCGTGTTAGGTTCGTGTCGAGCTATCTGGTAGAGTTGAAGATTGTCGCTCTTAATTTTAATAATTAAAATTTAATTCAAAACTTAAAATTAATTAATAAAAAATATTATATACCTTAATTAAGTGAGATGATACCTACGGATAAACATATAAAATTTATCCAAATAATAATAAATTAAAATTATCAAATAAAAATTAATAATTTTAAAATTAATCTCAACTGCATACCTAATCCTACTCTTACCTACTATAGATTTGGCGGTTAAACCAAACACACACTTAATAAGTATTTCATTTACGGTAAGCATTTATAAAATACATTTAACATATTTTATTTAGAAGCCAACAAATATTATCTGGCCATGAAACAAGCTAGCCATGCAATTTATAAATTAATCAGCATTCTACTTGAAAATAAATTAAAATAGGCGACAACACGATCTTCTTCGTATACATGTCACATGTAGCTTTTTCATGCTTTTTCATGACAAAGAAATATAATAAAGAGAAATTAATATATTTTTTTATTCTAATTCATTAATTAAGTGAGTTATTACTAATCCAACATAACATGATATACGAGGTGACTATTTTCAAACTAGGCGTTCCACTGTGTATTAATTACTAAATTACACCTGTCACTTTTATCCCTTTTTTTTCAACATGGGCGTGCCGCGTGCTATCTGATTTCAGATTTACCGGTTTTCCTTTTTATCTTTTTATTCAATTAAATTTTTTTACTCTTCTTTTTATACTCCCTCCATTTCGATGATATAATCAGATTTGATGTTACACTTTTGTCAAAAAATATTAAAAAATATAATATATTAATAAAAATTTCCAACATTACCTTTATTTTAAAAGTATTAATTAACCTCTCTTTTTCATTATACTCCCTCCGTTTCGATTATATGGTTCAGTTTGAACTTGCGACGTTTGTCGAAAGTTATTTAATATTTAAACAAACTTACAAAATTACTCTCATTTAAAGCATTAATTAACCTCTCATTTTCATAATATTACATTTAATATTCTCATTTTCCAAAGTTATTCAGGGATATAATCGTAAATTAACAGAGAAAAGCAATACTAAATATAGAAACTGAACTATATAATTGAAGCACTCTAAATTAACAACTCAGACCAAATAATTGGAACCGATGGACTATTATATTTAATATTCTTATTTTTCAAAATTATTCAAGGGTGTATTTGTAAATTATTTGAAAAAAATAATATCAAATATTAAAATTAAACCATATAATTAAAACACCTTTAAATAATAAAATGGACCATATAGTCTCTTCGCTCAGGTATAATGGTCAATATACCTTAATTATCACGGAAAAGTCTCAGAAATATTTGGGGGTGAATGTTTAATTAATATATTCCTATTAAAAAAAAAGTGGGCCACATAAATAGAAGATGGAGTATTTAATTTTTTGTTTTGAATTAATTAATAATTATTAGAAAGTGAAATATAGTATACCACCAGAAAACACTTCAATTATTTCTATATAAGTAGCGGATTTGCATCAGAAAACAATCATCCCAACTCTCTCTCTCGCGCTCTCTCTCTCTCTCTCACTCCACTTTTCTCTCTCTCTCATAGAAACTTACAGTGCGCATCAATGGCGGCTACAGCTTCAATCGCAGCAGACAACTCATTCGTGAAGGAGCTGGCCGAGTCGTCAGCTCTCAAAACCATTCCCACTCAGTTCACTTTCGCCACCGATTCCCGCGGCTCCCACTCCGACTCCCTTCCCATCGTCGATTTCTCCCTGCTCAACTCCTCCGATCCCGATCAACGCTCCGCCGCTCTCCACGGCCTCGCCCAAGCTTGCCAGGAATGGGGATTCTTCATCGTAAGCAATTTAATTCAATCAAAACACACCAATCACTTCTTTCAATCCGCTATATATAATTCGAATTTCGATCGTTAATTAATGCAGCTGGTGAATCATGGAGTTCCCGAAACTCTCCTGAAGTCGATAATCGACGCGAGTCTGGAGTTCTTCGAGCTGCCGGAGGAGGAGAAGCGCCGCTACGAAGCCAAAACGGCGTCGGATCCGATCAAGTCCGGCAGCGGCAGCCTCATCAACGTCGCCAACCAACGCGTTCATCTCTGGAGGGATTTCGTCAAGTCGTACGTTCACCCCGAGTTTCACTGCCCCGAACGCCCCCAATCCCTAAGGTATCCGTACATTCCTTACAATCAAGTGTATATACTGATCCAGATCTCGAATGTGAGTGTATGTATATTGTATCTATATATAGGGACGTATTGCCGGAATTCTCCGCGAAAACGCTGCCGGTGTATCGGCAGCTGCTGCGCGCCATCGGAGAGACCTTGGGATTCGAGGAAGGTTTCATGGACGATACGTTGAATCTGGACAAGTGTTTTCAGTTGTACGCCGCCAACTACTACCCGCCGTGCCCGCAGCCGGACCAAGCCATCGGAATCCCCGCCCACACCGATCACGGCCTCCTAACCTTCCTCATTCACAACGGCGTCGCCGGACTTCAGATCGAGCACAACGGAGTGTGGTTCAACACCAACTCGCCGCAGAATTCAATCCTTGTCAACACTGCTGATCATCTTGAGGTAATTAAGTTCTATATATGCCGGATCCAGAAAATTTATGTAGAGGCTCAAATTTTTTTTTCCACCTTAGCTTCAATTCTTCGGTATCCTATTTTTCCTTATTCTTCACGAAGACTATCTTACAAAATATCGGATTACACTATTTAAAAACGGAAAAAAAACTCCGGATGGAAGGCTCAGTGTAGCTCTGCCTCTGCATATAATCAGTGGTGGATCCAGAAATTTTTTCCGAGGGGCTAGAATTTTTTTTCACCTTCACCTTTAACTTCAATATTTTTATATCATACTTTTTCTTTATTTTCATCCATTTTTTTTCTATACGAGGGGGATTATACCAAAAAAATCAGATCATGATACTACAAAAATAAAAAAAATCGGGCTAGAAAATATTGAACGAACATGATAACCAATATTTGTTAGTGTAGTAAAATTAATATCTTACCATTTTAGAAAATATAATTAATATAGCGAAATAGACGAAAAAGGAAAGCAAGATTAATATAATGGGACGGAGGGAGTATCGCTTAATTAATTGAGTATTAGGGTTTGATTAAGTTTTGGTTGAAACAGATATTGAGCAATGGGAGATACAAGAGTGTGAGGCACAGAGCGGTGGTGAACACCGAGGCGACGAGGATATCGGTGGTGCTGGCGAACGGCGCAGCCCCGGATGCAGTGGTGGCTCCGGCACCGCAGCTGGTTGAACAAGACGGCCGCCCGTTTTATCAGTCGATGAAGTTCATTGATTATGTGGAAACGATGCTGAGCAATCGGCTTCTGGGAAAGACCAACTTGGATTGCGTCAAGATTCAAGACGATCGACTCCAGTAATATATGATCATGCATGAATTGTGTAATTTTTATTGACTACTTAATTTTTATGTTTAGAGATATCAGAATAAGTTTGCTATATATGTGTTGCAGCATTGAAGCAATTTCATGTTACTATGGTTAATAAAAAAGGGATTTTAAAATTTATATATTTGTTTTTTGTTTTTTTAATTTACAATTTTGAACTAATAACTTCTTCACCAGAGGCTCCATTGTTCGGAATACCAGACAATGAACTGTGTAAAGGATTGTAATGAACTAATTAAATTATTCGTGAACTACTCGATTCGATAAATGTTCGTTCCAGTTCATTTATTAAATGAACCAAACGTGAGTAAGTTCATTGGCTAAAATTTGTAAGAAAAATAAAACAATTATTTTTATGAAAGTAATATTTAATGATTTAATAGTAAAAATAATAGTAAATCTTTTTAAAAACAAGAAAAAATTGGATTTGAACATGAATAATATATTAATTTTTTAATAAATAACTTTTTTTTTCAAAATATTAATAAATATTTTAAATATATTCTAAAATTAGAAAATTCGTTTGAACTCGATAAAATTGGTTTTGAAACTTGACTACAATACTTAGGTTAAACTTACTTTAATTAGACCCCTACGTCTATACACCTCATGAAAATTCTTCTCGCTTTTAAGAACTGAGCACGTGGTTATAATTAATCACGCACACGTGCTATGAAATGTTATCCCAAGTTTATTTAAAAAATAATTTACAGAAACCCATACCTACTCTGTCTTTTTTATTTTAATTTATTGAAAACCATACCAACTATATATCTTTTAATTTAAATTTAATCACCCAAATATTCTGCAAAATTTTGAATCCATCTTAATCAAGGCAAAATTCTTCAAAATATATATGAATTTATTTAAATTCACACACTTAATGTCTTCAATCTCTATATTCTGGTAATTCTTTTTCCGTCCCGTCGATTAGTCATATTTTTCATTTTCATCTGTTCTAGCAGATTAATCATATTTCCTAATTAAATGAAAAAAATAAAAAAAAATTATTACATCAATAAAATATTAATTCTACTACACTCATAAATAATAATTACCTTGTGAAGTACGAATATGCGAATATGTAAGTTTGACACACGGTTGTCAAACTTACTCGCATTGGCAGGTTAAAGTCAAACCTTATCTACTTATATCTTTGACTCTTCAATGTCAAAGTTCCGAATCTGTTTAATGACATTTTTACAGGTCCTATTTATTAGGATTAGAATATATTGTCTAATAATTATATATTATTTATTATATCCTTTATACTATTATTCTAGGTTGTTATTCTAGTTCCTAAATAATAGGTAGCACCTCTACATCTTTATTTACCCCCACGTGAGTTAGTGGGAGTTCATTTTTATTGTATATATGAACAGGTAAAGACGTGGAAGAAGACACGATCCATTGCCAAGTAGTGAAAGAGTGCTCGTGTGCTCCGAATTCTATAAATACGAGACGAGGAAGACTAGAGACGGTGTGGATTAGAGGTTTGACACATATTCATACGAGCTCTAGGCTGAATCGTTTCACCAATCATTCATCAAGCGCACGAAGACTGCAATCGAGTTGTGGAATCCATCTCTAGAGAGTGAATCCTACGGTGGAGGAGCATTTGGGTTGTATCGTGTGTCTTTGGGTTTGATTGTTTTCGTAGGAATTTTTCTAAGGAGTGAACTTAAGAAAATTTCTATCTTGTTTAGTATTTTGTTCTTCACTTGTAAAAATCTTGTTTTGAAAAGTGAAAACTATTTGCCGTGTGGCTCTCGAAGGTTTATGATTTATAAACCTTCGAAAAATTAATTCCGCTGTGTCAAACTTTTTAGTTTCTGCGTGTGTTAAAATATTCCGTTTTGCGTGTGTCAAACTTTTGTATTTTACTGTTTTTGACACCATTGTATTAAATTCGGGCACTAAATTATATCATACCGTATCTAATTAAAATGTGACTAATGACATCAGACGGAATGAGTAATATATGTTGTCAAAGAAGGGGTGAGGTGGACTCTCAATAATGGGGCATGCATGATTGGAAGGTTCCATCAGTTGAGAGTTGTGTGGTCATGGTCGAATTATAAAGTCGTTGTTTAATGTTTGTTTCAATTTCCAGATGGTTATTGGTTAGTCAGGATTGAAGCATGCACCAGTCAAAAATTTGCTCCTTTTTTTCTCGCTCTTTCCCTCACAATATTCTTGTGTTCACTTTACCAGCCCAATAATATATATTATAATTTCCAATTTTATAATATTTAATTCACGAGTCACTCAAAACCACTTGGTTTTCTTAGAAAAAAGTGGTACATATATATTAATTATAAAGCATGGTAGAAGCCCTTTTCAACTTTTTTTTTTTAGTAGAAGAAGAATAAAAGAAATATATAGAAGAAACTGAGTTATTTAATTGTGTTGATGGAGAAACATTTTGTGCCTCAAATCAAATCATTCGTATCATTACTTATCTTACTATCTACTATTGAGCACAACTCAAGAAATATAGCAAAAATTACATGTTTTTGTTCGGATAAAATCTTTTGTTCACCTGGGTTCAATTGTCTTCATTAATAATTTTAATAATTATTTTTACGAGAAATAGAAATCAAATATAAAATAATATATTCTAATTAATTTTTAGAACAAAAATTAATATTTTATATGGCTATTAATTAATAATAATTAGATCTTAATTAAAAAATGACAATAAGGTAAAAGGTTCCAATATATCTCGAAATATACATTTTTTTCTTATTTACCCAAATTATTCAAATATTTCAATTAATATCCAAACTATTCAAATATATCCCAAAGTATTTTTTCCGATCGATAAAAAATCGATTATATTGTCGGAAATCTAGGTCAGGCATAATGAACTATAATACTAAACATTTTAAATCCAAAAATCTAATTTGTTAATTTTGATTTCCAACGATAAAACTATCATTCTATTGATCGAAAAAAAATAGTTTGTGATATATTTCCATAGTTTTTAATAGTTCATGTATTTATTGAAATCTTTTAACAGTTAGGTATAAACGGAATATATTTGAAGTATTTGATTATCTAAACACTTCCATAAATACCATACATTATAAAAAAAAAAAATTAAAAAAAAAAAAAAAAAAAAAAAGATGATTGTCTAATTGGGCTAACTCATCTAGCTTGAATGGGCTGAGATCACTCCCGGCCCGTTATCCTTCCACTGCAAAGAGAGGGAAGTTAGCGCTGCTCTGTGAGGCCAGCCTGGCGCGGTGCCCTCCACTCTAGGGGCTACGAAACCCATGCCTTCGCACGGGCCACGCAGCCCAACTCCCTGCTTGGAACGGGCAGGCCAGAATTAGCGAGCAACAGCCCAGCCGATGAATCAGCTCAACATCCAATCACCCTAATGCCCCTGCTTAGGTTACAAGCTCACGCTACTGAGCTCGGCGTTGAATTCTCCCCTATGATTCCATTATATACATGAGCTAACAAGATTCTTGCATCGATGTGGGATAGTTGCTGAAAATGAGATTCAGTAGAAAACTCTTTCTGAATGCATTGGTGAGAAATTAAATCTATGCAATCACATTTGTTTATTTCAAGACACCAAGAGACGTCCTACTTTACCATCAATGCAAATAATCTACTTGAATGCAGAATGCTTGCAAAAGCAGCAAAGGATTTATTTCTATGTTGAAGAGAGATATTAGAAAAAATTATACCAGTTTTGAAACAACTCAGCATCTCCTATCAAGTAAGAAGATTATCAGCTCCACAATCTCGCTTTCTTTAGTAAATATAATTATTAAAACCCTCTTCCGTCTATTTCTATGGTTTTTGTGTCAAAAACGTTTGGAACTTATAATCCATGAAGGAGTACTATTAAATTTTCATGGAGTAATAAAATATTAAATTTTGGATAAGGTAAGGCTAGCTCGGGATTTTGGATTTGCTATATTGAGTTGCGGGTTATTTAGTTCAGATTTATTCGGATTAAAATTCTTTATAATAAAAAATATGACCCTAACCCTCACTTTGACTAGCTTGAGCAATAACTTTATGAATTATTTCTCTCTGTATATCTCTTTTACACTTCTAAATGATAAGATTTATATGAAATCTATATTATCTTTTATTAAAAGTTTAAACAACTTACAAAACTTCATATATTCATTAATTTAAACATTAAAATTGTTATGAAGTATTCCTGCATTATTATTGTTTGTTTTGGTGCATGTGTCAAGTCAAATACCAATTTAGAGTTTTTCTAGATTAGTTCTAATTTGTTTAAAATTGTAATGTCCTGTTAGAATATTTATTGAGTTGTAATGGAGTTGATCAAAACAAAGTAGTTCGGGAGTTAGAACAAACTGGTAATAAGTTTACCAGTTTGGGAGGACACCAGTTTACAAGAAGGTCTAACCCGCGCATAGAGACAAAGGGAACAAGTCAGAGGAACACTCAACAAAGCCAGACTTTAAGAATAGGAATTCCTTAAAATCTGAAGCCATGGTGTTCAACCAGTTTGGATTCATCGGACTGACGAACAAAGTCGTTCTGATACAAAGTACAAAGTCAATATCTTATGTCAAAATAGCAGGAGTCGAAAAGAGAGACGACAGATTGAAAAATATATTCGAGATGTCTCTCAACGGCTACTAATTCAAATTTCTCAAACCTCGCCTATAAATAGACAAAGTGTCCCATAGAGAAGACTACTAAATTATGAGAAAGCGACGATTATTATAGGTGTCTAGCTAAAAAAATCTGGCAGTTTCGGGAAGAATCATAAAATTCCTAAGTTTCAGACGAAGGCTGCTTTTAAACTGTTTATTTACATTTGGAGAGTTTCTATTACATCCTTTTACAACAGAAAATATGTAATAATTTTAAAGCTTATAATAATATTATTATTATTATTATTTTGAATATTATTTATTTAATTAAAAATAATTTTAAACAAACAAAGTAATAAGAATAACAATGATAAAGAATTATATCGTATTATTAGTTTCAAATAAAGAACAAATTGAAATATAAGTTGGCGTTAGGTTGGTGGGTCTCGGAATGAGATAATGGAATGATTCCGAAATCTACTGTTAGGGTATGGAAATGAAAAAATAGAAATGATACTCAAATACTAGAAAATCACAAAAACCTTAAAAATGGTGGGTTTCATTTTCATTCTCATATCTCATCACCAAAATTATTTATTCATATTATTTTATAACTATTTTCTTATTTATTTATTTTTATAATATTACTCTAAAATATTTTGATAATTATATTATTTTATAATATTATATGTTATTATAATTATATATTATTCTTTTTAATATATTAAAATAATAATATTATTATATTAATCATTTATTTTTATCTTAATTTTATATTTTAAAAAATAAATAAGGAGATAGATATATTATTTATTTATTTTAATATGATTATATTTTCTTATTTTTTATTATTAAATTAATTATTTATTTCTTATTTTTTAATTCATTTTATTTATAATTAATTTCTTATTTATTTACTTTTTATTGTTTTTATAATATTTTTGGCAATTATATTATTTATAATAGTATATGTTATTATAATTATATATTATTCTTTTTAATATATTATAATAATAATATCATAAAATCAATAATTTATTTTGTATCTTAATTTTATATTTTATAAAAAAAATAAGAAGATAAATAGATTATTTATTTATTTTAATATGATTTTATTTTGTTATTTTCTATTATTAAATTAATTATTATTTGTATAATATTTTAATTATTTTATAAACCTATAAACTTAAAAATCAATCATGAATTGAAAATGATTCCAAAACCCATCTAATAAATCAAACATCAGAATTGAGATTGATTCCCAAAAATCAAACTCATATTCATTCTCTCTACTATTAAACTCATACACATAGTGATTCCCGACAGTTAAACAACCCCCCCCCCTTAATTTTTCTAAAGAGTATTAATCCCTCTATTCCATTTTATTAGTTTTACTTGTTTTTTTGTGTGTCCCATTTATTAATCGCATTCCCTAAAAAGATAAACTTTTTCACACCCACTAATACATTATTAATTTCACGTACTATACTCACATACATTGGTTATTGTGTCATTTTCATTTGGGACGGAGGGAATAAATAATAAGCTTTTAAAGAATACATTATTTTTAAAACTAAATGTGCATGTTTTGGAAAATTAATTGTTAACGATTTTAATTAGACGTAAAGTTAGAGTTTTTTAAATAAAACACGAAAGTAAATTTACAATTTATATATCTATATATATTTTTGAGATAATTTTGTCAAGCATATACCTACTTTTTGTTTATGGGGATAAACCGTGAATCAATAATGTTATATCTAATTATATTTTATAAGTAAATAAGTAAAAGTATAAGATGGTAAAAAAAAAAAAAGATTGAATCATACAATATTTGTATTCTCTTAGTACGGTATAATACAAATTGATAATTTTCTTATATATCAATATTATTAAATAATACATGTTGGGGCCAGGCTTAGGCCCGATAAGCATACCGGCCCTAGCGGCGGCTAGACCAAAACAACAGGCCCACCTGGAGAGACTAAAGACTTGAAAGCGTCTAACTCTGGAAATCGCCACCAAACCTTTCAACTCCTCGGTGACGAACACTTGGAAGGGTCGGTATCGAGGAGGCTAACGAAGCAACCCTAGAAGCCTGGTGGCGCGCGACCGTTAGAAGCCCTAATTGATCCCGAAAAATTCGGAGCCGTCCCTGATTTTTAGGTGAATGCGAACTGTTCGGATCTAGGGTTAGGATAAGCATCCCTTTCCCCCATATTGCCTATAAATAGAGGTTAGGGGGCCGATTTTTGTATCTTTTCCGATCATAAAAAAAACTACGCCGTTACTCTGCTGAATTCTTGACAAAAGCAATTTGAACAATAGAGCTGATTCCCATCGTCTCATCTATTTTCTTTACTCATTTATTTCACACAATTAACTATTTTTCTTGTTGTTTATTTGCTGTTATTTGACAAAGTTCCAAAAGTCCTAATTTCCAAAATTCGAACCTCAACAATACTTATTTAAGTAGATAACATTTTTGAATATTGGCTTAAACATTTGTATAAACTATGTAATATAAATATTTTGGATTAGTATTTTTGCAGAGATGATCCATTATTGTCGGCGTGTAGATGTATATTTCCGATAGTATTTCAACTTTTCAAAGAATGCATAATTAAATATAATAGTTTTTCAAAGAGATCTAATATAATAGATATAGTGGGTCAGCCATTTCTGTATATACCTCTAAAAATCATTTTTTTTTTTTTATCATACAGAATCTTAACACATCATACAAGATCAAATAACTTGCCAATGGAGAGATTGATCCAAAAAACATGGAATCGTGCAATCCACGTAAAACTTTAAAAATTATTTTTTTAAAGATTTTCACAATTGAATCGTGTTAAATGTTTAATTCCCTAATTCCTATTTGATCTCTACTGTATACATGACAAGCTAGGATCATCTACTTACAATAAAAAAGACTAATAATCACATCAAAAAAAAAAAAAAAATCTTGATGGAGAAACATCATTTTTGGCTTCAAGTCTTCCTATCTGCTGCCTTAGCACTGATTCTTGTGCTGTTTTACCGGTTGTACGGCGCCGTGGTGGCGACTCCACGGCATCGGCGGCGCGTGCTGAACCGGCAAGGCGTTGGAGGGCCGCCGCCGCAGTCTTTTCTGCTCGGTAACATCTCGGAGATCAAGAAGTCACGCATCTCAGCCGCCGCGCCACCGCCGCCGCACCACCGGATTCTCACAACTGTGGAGCTCTTCTCTTTTCCATTTTCGAGAAATGGAGGCGGCAATACGGTTGGTTATAGTTGTAATATTAAAACATGCATGTGTTTTAGTTTTTATGTTGTCTGAATCTTGGGCCATGATTGAGCAGGTGATGTATACACGTTTTCATTGGGAACTAAGCAAATAATGGTGGTGAATAAATATGATGTGGTGAAAGAGGTAACGACATACACATCGCTCGATTTGGGGAAGCCTCTGTATCAAGCTAAAGATATGGAGTCGTTGCTGGGCAACGGTATTCTTACATCAAATGGAAGCTTCTGGGCTTATCAGAGGAAGATTATTGCTCCTGAATTGTTCAATCACAAAGTCAAGGTATCATATACATATATATAAGGGTAGCCACGGTTCATGTTCCGGTTCGAAACTGTAAACCGCTGATTCCGGTTCCGAACCGACGGTGGTTCCGTTTTGGAACCATCAGATCAGAGTGACGTGGTGCACTTTGATAAGCCGGTTTAAAATTTTAAATTTTCAAATTTTGCAGCCGGTCCAATGGTTTGAACGGCCGGTTCGGAACCGTTTTTTTTTTTTTTTTTGTTAATTAAAATCTTGGAGGTTCAATGGTTCGAAATTGTGGGTTTCATGGTTCAATTTTTCCTTCAACCTGAACCGGCCGCCCGAAAATAGTTACGGTCCGGGTTCAAAATTTTCACCTCTACATATATATATATATATATATATATATATATATATATATATATATATA
>JAPKLW010000030.1:1174288-1271931 GCA_026898455.1 Plectranthus barbatus | reverse complement strand
ATATATATATATATATATATATATATATATATATATATATATATATACTCTCTTTATCCTGAAAAGTGTATCAGCTAGTGCAATAAAAATCAAGCTACTTAGAAATGTTTTTTATGCGGAAATGGATACATTTGAGCATTTTTTATAAAAAAATGCATATAAAATTCTCGAGTTCGCTCAAAAGCATCAATTCTGCATTAAAAAAATGTTGATGCATTTTCAACTGTTGACAAATGCACTTTTTGTTCGTATTTTCGTATTTTGTGAGCTTTTAACATACGATCACTACTCTATATACATATTGCCGACAAATTCTATGCCTACCTCTTATCTTATCCCATCAAAAATATATAATGAACTGCATTTCATACAGGGAATGACAGATTTGATCATACAATCAACATTGATGTTGATAGATTCATGGAAAGGCATGATCGATGGTGAAGGTGGAGGAAAAGCACATATCAAAATCGATGATTACCTTAAAAAATTCTCTGGAGAAATAATTTCTAGAGCTTGTTTTGGAAGCAGCTATGCTGAAGGGGAATTACTTTTTCAAAAGCTTCATGCTCTTCAACAAGCTACAGCCAAGAAAGCCCTCACCATAGGCATTCCCGGCGCGAGGTTATGAATTCGAGCTCCATTCATTAATAATGTCGTGAAAGATCGTGCACATGCATCTCACGCACAGATCATTGTTGATAATGTAGTTATATTCCCAACGAGCAAAATAGGAGGTGTTGGGAGCTGCAACGCGATGTGAGAGAATTGATCATGAAGCTAGTGCAGCAAAAAGAGGAATCACACTCGGAGAAGAACATGCTGCGAATGATTCTTGAAGGGGCTGAGAGCAGTAATCTGAGCCCAGATGCGGTCGACAAGTTCGCCATTGACAACTGCAAGAACATATATTTTGCGGGATACGAGACGACGGCCATTGTAGCATCATGGTGCCTCATGCTGCTGGCTTCCAATCCAGAATGGCAGCAACGAGTGAGAGATGAGGTTGTTGCAGTTTGCAATGAAACAGGTAAATACTCCCTCCGTTCTGATTATATGGTCTAGTTTGATCTTGCATTACTCGACCAATTATTATCATTACCAGATGACCATGGTGATCAATGAGTCACTCAGGCTATACCCTCCGGTGGGCGTGATATCGAGAGAGGCACTAAACGAGCTCGAATTCGCCAACATTCGTATCCCAAAGGGTGTTACTCTATGGATATTGGTCACAAGTCTGCATACAGATCCAGACATATGGGGGCCAGATTCTTACCAGTTTAAACCAGAGCGGTTCGCCAACGGCGTAGCTGGCGCGTGCAAACTCCCGCATCTGTTCTTGCCGTTTGGAGTCGGGCCGAGGGTGTGCTTGGGGATGAACCTAGCCATGGCTGAGCTCAAGATTCTTCTAACTCTCATAGTCTCCAACTTCTCCTTCTCTCTCTCCCCCAAATATGTCCATGCTCCAGCGCTGAATCTGAATATCGAGCCTCGATATGGGGTCGATCTCGTGATCGAGAAGTTGCAGCCACCTGTTGCTGATGCTTCATTTCATGGCTAGCTATGCCATATACACTGATCCAGCCATCTGATATTTTATTTTTTTCTGGACTTGTATTTAAAATTTAAATTCCAAAGCAAAACCAAATTTCATTTGATTTTTCTACACAACTGTATTCAACGTAGAACCCGTGAGCAACTTCAATGCAGCAGCATAAACAAAAGATAAAAGATCTGTTTCAAGGTGTGTTAGACCTTAAAACACAAAGATATACAGCTGCCGGAACAATCTCCCCCACCGGAGACTGCTCGGAGATATGTTCGACCTAAAAACGTCCGGCCTAACACAGCCTAGTCTTCTCAGTTTCAGGTAAGTGTCTAAACAAGTCTGTTTCACAAAAAGATGCAAATATAGTATAGTATGTGCCTTCATTTCGAAACAAAAACCGTGTGGATTCGAATAACATTTTCTTTGCAGTTACTCAAGATGATGTATATACAACAAAATATATAAATATATATATATATATGCAAGAGCTTGTAAAACACGAAAAAGCCCCGAACGAGCTAGCTGCAGAAAATTAATGCAGGCTCGACAGGGCGTGATCAGCTATATACATCGTGTGGGACGTGATCAAAAATATGATGAACTAGTAAAACTTCAGGCAAAGGACTCCAACTTTAGGGTACCTGCTTCGTGTTTCCCTTGTTTCTGAGACACCGGCTGGCATGAGACGTCGTCCTGACTGCCTCGTTTTTGGGACTTCTTCGGCAGCAAAGTGTTCTCCAATGCTGGACTGCAGAGTTTGCAAGGGTTGGAAGATCTATGGGAGCACCAATGATCTGGAACAGTTAAAAAATGGGTGCTGATGAACTTTCGAAATCTCTTCTTGTAGTCGATAGGAGAGATGACGGTTGGCAGCTGATTCTTTGGAACGACGAGTGAAGATTTAACCCAGTTCTCGAGCTGCTTGTCCCATGTATACTGCCTGAGATAGTCTATAATGCCACACACCAGTTCACGGCGTTGAGCATCCACTCCCACGAGCAGCGAGTAGTCCATCACGTTGATCGACTGGGAGCGCGAAGAACACGAGATAGTCAGTCAGTCAGTCACAGATCGTAAAAATAGTCATCAAATGGCATCAACAGGTGTGATATAAACTCACATTGAGGAAATGAGTGTCATTATATACAGCACGTTGGAGGTTCCTCTTTGATTTCCGGCTAACGTAGAGAGGCGAAACGTTCATGTCATTGACGAAATTCTGGTCCAGAAGAACTTCCCCTGGCTCGGATGGGATGAACCGAGCATGCAGAGCTCCTTTGAGATCATACTGTTTGGATATATTCCAACCGAATGAGAGATTTTCCATTACAAGGAGATCATGCCTGGTCTCCTTTCCGTTTTTCGCTGCTCGTATGGTAACCTAAGTGCAGGAACAGACCGAAAACATATAAAAAGATCGGTATATTACACACGAGGAACCAGAACTCGAAGCTTTCAGCAAATGATGGACTAACCTGATAGATACCGAGAATTTTAGCCAGACAAGTTTGATTTCCCAGCTCATAGCACTCATTCATGTACTCAAAGTAGTTCGTGGCGAACTTCATGAAAGAATCGAGCTCTGTCCGCTGAATCTCCTTGATGATGAGACGGTCGTCTAGTGTCTTGGCAAACAACGATTTGCTCTTCCCACCTTTCGCGTCCCAGTTTCTACATCGACTTAGAGAAGCAATGAAATCGACTTCAGAAGGACAACACCGGTCTCTCAGCTGACGGAACTGGCTCGCAAACAGGCAGACGACGGAATACTTGCGCTTCCTCCCCAAGCCCATAGACACTTCTAGGTGGCTAGCAGTGTAGGAAACCGTCGAGTCTAGCAAATCCAAACCATCGAAGCTTGACGAATGTGAGTCTTCCGAGTTGGTTAGTGAAGAATGCAAGCCATCAGAATCCGATGAGCCAAACGAAGGCCAACGAGAAGTAGTTAAAGAAAACACTCTTGTCAGCCTCTGAGAGCTCTCATTCAGTTTAGTATCAGTTCCCCTTTCTTTCCGGAAATTCTCTGCTAGATAATCTGTATCCACCTCTACATCCTTCAATAAGGTCAGAGCACAAGCTATTATGCTCGAAAACTCATCTTCGTAGTCAGAAACTATGTAGTCATTAGCTCCGAGAGGGATGTGCAGCCTTGATCCCTCATCATTTATCAGTTTCTGGGCCACAGACTCTGCAGTGTAACTGCTGAAAGATTCAATCTTTGGTAAGTAACCTTTCTGGAGGTCCTCCATGTATTCGCGTCGAATATCGGTAAATGGAGCCCAGATCCAGCTTTTATCTCTTTCTAGATTCAATAACAAAGAAAGATGGGGCTTTCCTCTTAGATCATGATGTGCATCAGAACCAGCATCTTCGATTGTCACACCAGCCGGCGAATCAAACACGTCGAGTATGGAATTTTCCTCAACAGCAGAAGAACCATTAACTGCATTATTGGTGACAACAGAATGATTTCCAACAGATCCTTCAACTTGTCCGTCTATATCAATCTCGTTGACTGGACATTCGTCAGTTGCAGTGTGTACTGAGCTGGTAGAATTCGAGTCGATCACCTTAAGATCAGATGTAAGTAATGCGTGTATTCTTCGATCCCATATACATGATTCGAGGAGAAGTTCCAACCGGATCCTATTCAAGCTCAGAAGCCTACATGCTGCATCAACTTCACTTTCATCCTTGACAGCATTTTGAATGTCAACCTAACATAGAGCAACAATTTCTTAACATCAAAAAAAAGCAGGAAATGTCTACTAGAGAGTTTCTAAATATACAGAAATGGATTCAGAAGACGAGTAGCGAATTACTTTGAAACGATTACACCAAATAAAATACGACACGAGGAAAAGAAATTGTGTCACAAACTATCTAACCTCAAATTGAGATTTTTCCTGCATCAACATGAGCATAATGTCTGAAAACTGCTTGCTTGAGCCCTGAATGTTCAGAGTTACGCCAATATAACGAGTTTCTATTTCCTTCAAAGACTTCTCGATGTCAAGGAACATTGAAATCCCTTGCATGTATACCTGAAGGAGAAGACAACAAAGGTTTCAACAACAAAAAAAATGGAGGGAGATATAGTTGAAGTAATGAGATTGTCACGAGTTCAGTGGTGCGTACATCATCCGAATCTTTCTTCAGAAATTCCCGTTTGACTGAAGCACTGAATTCCATCTTGTGAGGCGGCAACGACAAGGAATAAGTTGCAACTGCTGAGTACTTGAACATAGCTACCATAGAGCCTAATCTGGATTTTAGTGAAGACAGCAAGAATGTTAACAGTTCGAAGTATTTCGCAATAGTATCACACCATTTAACATACAACAAAAATTACAGTGCATATCCAATAACAAGACCCGAAGAATAACCAAGTAAGTGAAAGTTGGCATACCCAAAGAAGTAGAGGAAATCCTTATGGAATGAATGGCCACAGCTGGACGGGCGATTGAAGGAAGAGTTGTCTGAAAAACTGAGCTCCAAAAACTTGCCAAATGATAAGCCACGTGCAGCGGTGGATATTAATACCCTTTTTGTAGATTTTGAGCTTCCACCTTGACACAGACCGCAACGGCTCCACATCCAAAGCTTTCCTTCAGTTTCTCCAGGAAGACATTTTCTTGCAGGAAGATGTCTAACTTGGATTGTGAGTTGCTTGTTATGATGTGCATAGTAGAAAAAGTGCACCTCTGGGGATTCTCCACAAGTCTTGCACTGTAGTTCCTGCAGCGAGAGAGAGAGAGAGAGAGAGAGAGATTTTCAGTAAGGTTTAAATTATAAAGAAAATGAAGTAAAATGAGTTTTTCAAACGTCCAACTTAGAAAATCACAGTCAAATATGCCTTGAAGTATTAGTTAGACGTCGTAGTGCAACTTTCGAATGTGAAGTCATCAAGAACTATATTTACAGAATTAGAAAGATGAAAGTTCCAAAAATACCTGATTGAGCAGATTATCATGCAAAAACTTCCCTAGAGGAATATCAAAACTTCGGTAGAACTTAATATGAGAGAAGTGACTCTGCTCACAGATAGTCCCTCTTGCAGCGTTACGGCTGGACATCAAAACTAAAATACTCTCAGAATCAAGTACTGCACAAATCTCATCCTTGCTAGGCATGAGATCTTCACCATTATCGCTATTGTTACATGTATCTAAACATTCTGGTTGATACTCCTGCTCAGTGCCAGGCAAGTTCTCTTCCATATATCCATCTTTTTGTTGGTCATCATGGTGGAATGGAGCTTCTGGAGCAATGGAAATTTGAGTTTTGTTTGTAGCAGCTTGATCATCCTGATTTCTTTCATAAAAACCAAGCGGACTAGCAATACTCTCAGCAGAATTGGAGAAAAGTGGGAAACCATCATCCATAGCTTTTTGGATAGATGTCGGAAGAGATAACCCGGGAAATGATTCAGGGTAGTAGGACTGAAATGATAATGAAGTTGCACCTTCAGATGATGACATTAGGCTCTCTGTCTCATTTCGATGGAAACCATTAGAAATAGGAATGTCTAGAGTGAATGAAGTGTTCAGTTCAGCATTGGATTCTTCTTGATCAGATATATTCGTCTCAACAGAGTCGATCAAAGTCAGTCTTTTGCTGTTGTGTGCCATGTCGCCCACTTCACCAGGAGAAATCGAGGAGAACATTGCACTCTGATCTAGAAGGAAGGAAGTCTCGAGCATAAAATGATACGCCATGACAACTGCACACCTGATGACATACTTAATTCTTTTCAGTTCTTCACTGCTTGCTCCCATTAGCACAATCTGTGAAATGCAAATTATGTTAACTCAAGCATATTCATAACGCCAAATAAGTATGCGCACAAAATAAATAATTCATGCGTGTAGGACTTACTGTGCATCCAAGCCGAGAAGGGCAACCTTCAAGGAACATCAAAGTTTTACTTGGTTTCTTCCCACCCTCATTGCTCACATCATGTTCTTCCACGAATCTTTCAATATGAAAGGACTCGCATTGCTTGAGCTTTTGGCCTATTGCAAGCTCTACTGATAAGATAGGAGAGCCAATACAGCGAGAAACTCTCTCCAGACGATGCAGCTTCATGTCAAACACTAGTGTCATCCCTTTTGCGAGAACAGACTCTTGTATGTCGCGAGAAACTGATTTCTCAACCAAAATAACATTTGGATGGCAACTTTCTATCATCTCAACAATAGTTTTCAGATTGTTCTTTTCCTGTCAATGAATATGGAGCAAGAAAAGAATATCTTATGCTTCGTATGGAGATCATGTTTCACATATTCAAGCGAAGTTGGGAGGCTTTCATTTTACCTGTTGCTGCATTGAGTTAAATGATGATAATCCATCAGAAGAAAGATCGAGTGATCCACCAATCAACAGCAGTCTCGGGTTTTTGTACTTAGTTGGCATGTGTTTGTGAGCAGCATGTTTTTTGAAGACCAGTCCTTTAATTACTTGACTACAGAAGCAGAAACAATTGTAGCTCAAATTAGATTCATCATAAAAGGCAGCTTAACTCTAAATTCACATTAACCTCTATTCTAGTTTTTGATGCTAGACATGTTGCTTGATATGAAAAAATAAAAACAATATATAAAAGTAATATACAATTATACATTTCAAAGCAAAGCAAGAAATGTATAGTTGGTTACCTTTGACTGCGCAAGCCAGTTGCAATGCATTTAATCTTTACATATCCATCAGGGTCCATTGCCTTACCCTCATGCGTATTCGGCTTAACGAATGCTGCAGCCTCCCATGATAAATTAGTTACTATATCCACCCAGTTTTCACTCTGACCTCCACACGTATTAACACCAACGGATTTAACCAGTTGGCTAACAAGGGCCATAAATTTCCCATTCTTAATCTCGTTCATTGCTTTGAGCTTCTCCTCTTTGAACTTGAAACTCGCGCTTCTTTCTTCTTCGAAGCTGCTCAAAGAACTAGGCCTAGCCCAAGTGACTCCATCCCCACACTCATCATCATCATCATCGTCATCATAACT
This sequence comes from Plectranthus barbatus, assembly GCA_026898455.1. Lineage (NCBI taxonomy): Eukaryota > Viridiplantae > Streptophyta > Magnoliopsida > Lamiales > Lamiaceae > Plectranthus > Plectranthus barbatus. The sequence continues at coordinate 1,264,366 of JAPKLW010000030.1, read as the reverse complement.
TGCAACACTACCTATCACATCATCTTCCGAGTCTTCTGGTTCTGGAGGAAGCCAGAATTCAGCATTCCCTTCATCATTCGGAATAGTAAGAACAGATCCCTCAACAGAAGAACTCATTCCTTGGGGTACTTCAGCATTTTCTATCTCTCTGACAGTCCCAAACATATCGTCGTCTCTAACTACCCCAGTGTGCTGCTTCACCAAATTACCATTTTGATGAAACCCATTCAGTTTAACATCCGAGTTTGAGTGATCAAGATGGTCTTTTATCGAAGAATCTTCTTGACCGCTGTCTGTACTGCTATCATCCGCATACGGCCTGCCAGGAAATGAGCACATGTCTTGTGAGCTAATAATGAAGTGGAAGCTATCAATATTAAAGAAAAAGGATTGGAGTTATAATATACCGGCCATCAAAGTTCCTGTCTAACGAGATATCACCTGAAAATCAAGAGATTGTAAGTGAAGGAATAAATCAAGAAAACAGTAGATTGAGTAGAGAAATACAATAGCAAGAGCTTACTGCAACTTGACAAAGCAATAGGACCGAGTGATGGCATTGCGAAAATCAATAAGTTCTCTTAATTTCCTCTGTCTTAGTAGTTAACAACAAACTTGAAATGCTGGATGAGTTCTCAAAATCCACTCATAGATCGATTTGTATCCTGCTATGTGCGCTTGCACGACTTGGCCAACATTGCACCATTACAATGTTACATCTTTTACATTTGATATCCTTTCATCCTGCATATAAATGTTTTAATGAGTTAGAACATCACAGTGATGATACCTAATAAAACAAGACTACAGAAGTTGGTAAGCTGTGAAATATTTTGAAGTGATTCAGCACAAATAGCATGCTTATATTACATATCGATGCCCTTCAACTAGAAGAAACCGAATACTGCAGTAGATAATGAAATATAGATCAAATATAGAGAAGAATCACAGGTGCATAATGCATAAGAATAACAAATGATAACTTTACAGCACAATCTTTCACCGAATACTCCACCATCCCGAAAAAATGACTTTATATAGAGGGAGTTGTTTGTTCTCGGGAGCAGGACAAGGAAGACGAAACAGAGAGCCTTAGATTATTAGACTAATGCAAAGAGAGGATTGTGTTAACTGCAGCATCACAGTATATATATATATATAAACTCAACATATTAAAACTCTCATTCCTTTGGTTTCATAAATCAGTGCACATTCTTTGACAAGAGACCACCATCCCATTTATTCAGAATTCAACATTAGAGTTTATACAACCTTTCAAACTGCAGCTAAATCAACTCTTAAGTTTGTTGTACAGCCATGGATTTGCAGCCATAAGAGAAACCATTTCTTATAATTAACATATGGAAGGAAAATATGAATCTTCAGAGTTTTTCACAATTGAACTTCAAGATTGTTAAATATCAAGATAATATCCAAACCCTGCAGATCCTCAAAATGCCCAGCTTCATTAAATTGGACAAGTCAAACACCTAAAATGTACAGCAAAATACAAGAACCAGCTGCAAAAACAGCCAAGAATGTAAAGCCGTTTGATCTGTTGATTTTTAACTCAACATTATATCCACTAAATCATACAAATTACAATCCATTATCAAGAACAGAAAATTGGGACGAAATTAAACTACGAAAAAGAACACAATCCTACAGCTAAATGATAGAGCTTCAAGAAGATAATGGAAAGAATGTTTCTTGAATCACGAACCCTTAAACCAACCTTCATACATGATACAACAGATGCAGCTCTTTCTTCAAGACCAAAAAAAGATTCCAAAATCTTGGGCATTCAAGAATTCAAGTCACTGAAAAAGGGAAAATGAAAAAGCAAAAGTTTTTTGTGGATGAGCACAACATGAACGAAGAATGGGAAGCTTTTGAGGATGAGGGGAGTAATAATAAAGAAAAAAAATTTGAAAGATTGTCTGCCCAATATGGGACCCACAGCCAGTTCTTCACTGCTCAGAAAATTTCGAATTTTTCGGCTGCTCTTACATCAAAGCTCCAGCATTCAATTCAATTTTATGTTGGTAGATTCTTTTGTTTGCATTAGAAGTCAAATATTTCAAAGTTAAGATTTTTTTTTATTTTTTATTTTTACCAGTTCCATATCATCTCTTTTTTTGTTTACATTTTTTTTTTATGTTTACAAACAAGACAACAAATTTGTTTCTTTGGTGGGAAAGAACTGTCAATTCAGAATCAAGATATTATAGAAGATGATTATCTTTCCCACAAAATTTCTTCATTTTTTTCTTTTTTTATGAAAAACCATGTTTAATCTCTATCTAATCTATCTCTAACTCATTCTTGGTTCTTACAAGAACATAGTTGTGAAAAAATAATTCATCCAAAAATGAAAAGTTTATATCTTTTCTTGCCTAAACACACTTGCTAAATCTAGAAAGCTTATCCTTTTAATCAAAACGAACTATTTTATTATATTAATAGGTAGCCATATTTCTTGAATGAAGAAACAACAAAGAAAAAACATCCATTTTGTACAAATCAGCAAAAATATCAAACATAAATTATTGTGTAGTATAAAGTAAACTGATCTAGAACTATCATCTACCATTTGTTTCCACACACATTCCCATCTTGAAAAAAAAAATTAATAATCAGCATTCTTTTATTGCAGGAAGCATCCACAGTTTCAATCAGTGAACTACTTTATATATTATCTTTTCTTTTCTTTTCTTTTTTTGGTATAACTAAAAGATAATGAAATCAAATCTTACAAATATTTTATATATCGAAGCATTAAAAATGCATATATAGATACGAAATCAAAAAAAATAAAAAATAAAAAATAAACATAATTAATCGCGTGCTTCATCGTTTTCTTTCACCTCCAAAGGCATGCTTCAAATATCCTTCCTTGGCGGCTTTTTGTCACATTTCCTCTTTGATTTAATTATTATATATGAAGCTTATAAATACTCCCTCCGTCCCATTAGAGTAGTTCCATTTCTTTTCGGCATGGAGATTAAGGGTTGTGAGTGTAGTGAAAATTAATATTTTATTGGTGAGTGTGAAAAAATTTGTCATTTTAGGAAAATGAGACTAATTTATGGGACAAACAAAAATGGGAAATGGGACTACTTCAATGGGACGGAGGGAGTATATTATTCCCATTTACCGAGGTAGTATTTATTTATGCAGAAAAATATAATTTTTTTTATTTTTTTATATTTAATTTGTCAACAATAATGATAAAGAATACGTTGATAGCAAATAAAATCATTATTTTTATAAAAATTATGATTAAACATAAACTTTAACCATTGAAATATATATTACTAAGTGAAAACTATATAACCCATTAATTTTGACATTCGATTTAACCAAAATGAGCAATCCACGCAAGTAGGAGCACTTTGCCACAATGATTTAATTTATAATTCTTAAGATTTGGTTGAAAATCACAACTTTCATATATATATATATAGAGAGAGAGAGATTGTCTAAGTGTTAGAATTAAAATTTGTGCTGAATAAGAATAAATTTCAGTCATTGGATTGATAGCATCAACAGTTAAAATTAAATCATCAATGATGAAGAATTTTAATATAATTCTCGTTTGTGCTTAATTGTTTTACAAATAATGCTTCATTTATTAAGTATAATATATAAAGCAATTATGCATGTAATCATGAAAAAAAAAATCTTAACTATTGATTTTTTTTTAGATGAATGGTGTAAATTCATTACTATATAACACAAACCCAATTTTAACATAGGATCCACTTTGTGAGAAATAAGAACGTTGCATAATTATGTTTATCACGTTACTCAAATACCAATGAATACCACCACATAGATATTCAAACAACGTAATGGATATAATCAATTTAAGGAACATTTTTATTTCTCACGAGAAGAATTTTTCTTACTTGATCAGCTCTCTCTATAACACATGGAATGAACTTTAATAAATTTGCAATCAACCCAAAAACAACAATAAGAATAAAGAATATAGACAATTTATACTACACATACATAGCTTTATTTTACAAGCCAATCAATCATATACATCTCATTACACATGCATGATCAAAATATACAATATATATAGATAAATATATCATGTGTAACATCGATCAATGATGATCCAACAAAATATCACACACATATACATATCAAGATGCAGCTTTTAGAGAGATTTTTATCTATGATTGATGAAATAGATAGAATTATTAGAAAAAAACGTTACATGATTGAAAATAGGCGCTTTATTTCGTGGCATTTTGTACACGATGAGTTAGTAATTTTTGCACGGAAATGCATGCCATGAAATATATTGTTTTAATTCAATAATCAACGCACGAAACCAATCAATCGTGATTGAAAAATAGGCATCCATTTATTTTATTTTTTTCTCAACCAATTAATTTATCCCATCTATATATATTAATATTTATACTGATCCATTTCAAAAAGATATATAATTTATGCACGACAAGGTATATATACCATCAACCCATAACTAATGCTACAAATCATCACCAATAATATGCCTTACATCACACATTTTTGTTTGTATATATGCGTTGTGACATTATTTTATTATTTTATTATCGAAGTGTTTTTTTCTTTTCTTCAATTGTTTTAGGTTGGACGCGTGAATTTGCGTTTGCAATGCAAAGTCAACTATAATTGCTGTAATAAATATTAGTTCATTAATCTCCACAACTTTTTATATGATTATTTCGTAAATCGTAATGATGATTATCATAAAAGTTCGTAGATTTAGATTACGTCAAGTGTTGAAATTATTTAAAATTACTATTCTATCTGATATTTTAATTGATTTTAATTTTTGTGAGGCAATCACTCTCCATGTTCCGAATTTTCAAAATAACTATGATTTCTTTACGCGCAGATCCAAATTTTAAATATTACCAAGTTTTGGATTTATATACTTTTATTAAAAATATGTATTTTGGATATGGAAGCTTGGTGATTATCTACATAGGAGATAACATAGATGAATTAAATATCTTTAAGCTATAAATTATAATAACTAATATGTGTAAAAAGATGTCAAAGTCCTGCAATTAATATATAACGAATTTAATATATCGACATATATTATTAATGCAATTTAGAATATATTGTTTTTCAATAGAAAAATATTTTTTCTCGTTCATCATATGAATACAATTTATATTTTATAAATATATCCTTATTCAGTATTCTTTATATAAACTTTTTTACAAATTAAATATTTTCCTTAATTTACATAAAATAGATATAATACTAAATTTATTTTGATAAAATATTAATTTAAAAATAATTACATTCTTTTTATTAAAATTTAAATATAAGCATTTATTAAAATATTTATGTACAAACATCGGTATAATTCTAGTAAAAATACAGTAAAATAAATTAGCTAGCCATCGATTTCAGACAAATGTATAAATATTCTAGAGTAGTATAAAGAAAATGATTCAAGGGCCCCAATATTTTTATTTTTTTAATTTAGAAAATTATTTGCCAGTGAGAGAAAGCAAATTGCTAGGGTTGTATTTAAAGCAAATATTGTTCAGTTGGCTGGTCTATATACACAGATATTGACTTCTTATCCAACTTTTTATTTTATATTTTTTTATTATTACATTCTTAAACTAGAATGATTCCCATAAATGATCTTTCCTCGAAAGAAAGAAAAAAAGATAGCTACCTTAAACGGTCAATTTAATGTTTCATTTAAATATAACTAAAAACTTTAAAAAGTTTTGGTGTATTAAAAATATTAATCATGGTTTGTGTGATTGTGTGGAGAATGATGGTGCTATGTATAATATGCATGATTAAATGGAAATGTTATCTAATATTCTTTTGTTTTTACGATGAAGAGTCTTGTATATTCGTGATATAATATAATTTTGTGATTGGAGAATTGTTGATTCAGGGTTCAAAAAATAGTTTAATTATCAATTCAGGACCCGAAAGATGATTTATCAATTCAGGACCCGAAAATTCTCAATCAAAGACCTCAAATCAGGTCCTGGATTGAGAATTGTATGATCTTTCGGGTCCTGAATTGAGAATTAATCTTTCGGATCTTGAATCGATAATTAAACTATCTTTCGAGTCCTGAATTTATAAAACTCCTTTGTAAATTTATCTATGTGTTCAAACTTTGTGTATTGATACAAATGTAAGCATAATATAAGTATTTTTTCCAAAAAAAAATCCTACTTCATTAAAATGTAACAAGATGTAACAAAGGGCCTATCACTCATATTATCAATCCAAGATTCAAAAGAGAGTTTAATTATAGATTCATAATCCGAAAGATGAATTCACAATACAAGACGTGAAAGATTTTAAAAAACTCTCAATTTAGGACCGGAAATATTATAACATTCCCAATCAATGACCTCAATATCAGATTCTGGATTAAGAATTAAGAATTTAATAATTAAACTATGTTTTATATCCTAGATTGAAAATATTCATTTTTATTTGTTTTTTTAATTTTAAATAAGAAATTTGGAACAATATGTGTGACAAATATTTGTCATAGTCTTCTAGCTAATGTCTCTTAGTGATTGAGACAAATTGTTGATTATGATTGCTTGTTGGACTAAACCCAAGATGCGAAAAATATGTAGGAAATGAGAAAAGTATTTATTTATTATGTCAAATATGAATAATAATGAGAATATCTTTTTCATTATTTTTTAATTGATAATAGATTTATTATAATATGGAATGATTCAAGTGATGTTTTGAACTTTTGAGAGTTGGTAGAGCCAAAGATATTGTTTTTTAGATTTTATTATTTAGTTACATTTTTGTCGATCTTAAATTAAATAATTATATGGGGGTAAGAATTGGTCCTGTTCATATATTTTTTTTATAACAATATGATTTTATTAATTAAGTCAATTGCTTTTCGAGCTTCACACATCATTGAATCTCGAATAAAAATAATGTTCTAATTAAACTACTGATTATATCATTTTACCACATCTCAAACAAATTAATTTTTTAGCATTCGGTTTTAGTAATCTTTGAATAATAATAAGGAAAAATACACAAATATATCCCAAACTTTGATTGAATTCCCAAGTTTATTCCAAACTTTTCAATATAAAAATTTTAGTCTTAAACTTTGAATGAGTTCCCAATTTTATCCCAAACTTTTATGTATAATAATTTCTGCCTAAACTTTAAATGAGTTCCCAATTTTCTTCCCACTATTAATATTTATACATCGAAAATCTTACGTGGACACCCATATTTACATATTATGCTATATTAATCTAATTATATATTCTACTTTCAAATTAAAATAATTTTCTAAAAGAATATCATTTTCGTGAACAACTTTTTTTAAAATAAGATCTAAGATAATAATTTAAATATATATTTTTTTAAATATTAAAATGACTAAAGACATAAAATCAAGCCATATCTTAATAATTTATCAGATATATTTATCTAAAGTTCTTTATATTTAATAAAGATAGCATGAGTTTTATGAAAATATATTATTCTAAAATTCCTTATTCTTAATAAATAATGGAATAACATGGAAGAGTAATGTCCGTGTATGATTTTTGTATATGACATATAATTATTTGTGTCCATTTAAAATTTTGGATGTTTAAATTGAGAGGTGGGAAAAAATTCAAAGGTTAGGTTAAAACTGTTATATTTTGAAGTTTGGGATAAAATTGGGAACTCATTCAAAATTTAAGCCTGAAATTGTTATATTTAAAAGTTTGGGATAAAATTGGGAACCCATCCAAAATTCGGGATAGATTTGCATTTTCCCTAATAATAAACATCAAACTTAATTACTTATTATTTCAAACGCATAAGATAGTTACATCTAAAAAGTGTTAGTGACCAAAATTAATCTATAATATATTACTCCCTCTGTCCTATTGAAGTAGTCACATTTCTCATTTTTGTTTGTCCCATAAATTAGTCCAATTTTCCTAAAATGACAAACTTTTTCACACTCATCAATAAAATATTAATTCCACTACACTCATAACCCTTAATCTCCTTGCCGAAAAGAAATGGGACTACTCTAATGGGACGGAGGGAGTAGTTGATAATGTTAGCCTTGATCACTTAGAATTTTACACATTTAGATAAGGGGGAAAGGTCGTTTAATATTATATTTAGGGTATTTTTCAAGAATAAAAATAATAAATTTAAAGCACATTACACTTTCAAAATCTTATTTTAATTCACATTAGTTTGAAAATTGCGAAAGTTGACAAGATCGATCCAAGTTTTGCTCGACAAGTTGTGGTACAAAGCTAACTTGCTATATATAAAATGGCAACTCGATAATAAATAAGTAAATAAATAAATAAATGCCAATCTTATCACAAAAAACAAAAAAATAAAAAATCTTGATTTGTCAAATTCAATTCTTGTACGTGCTGCCAATAATAAGTTCGGTTTGAAAAAAAAAATCATGTGATATCACTTTAACGTACAACTATATAAGATTGTAAATAAATCGAGTCGAGTAAATTATAATATATTAATTAATAATTAATTAATGAGCATTAATAGTATCTTAATAAATGATATGTGCATATTTTTTTAAAAAAAAATAATAAGTATATATAGGTACAAGTCAATTTATAAATTAATTAATATGCCTATGTTGCATGTTTTTCCCAAAATTAACCATGCAACTAATATAAGCTTTAAACATGTTTTGATATTATTCTTATTTAATTCAAAAATTTGTTGTGGAAATCAATTTGTTATTGTCGTTTTCGTTGAAATCAATTATTCTTAAATTGGATTTTAAAAAAAACAAATATTATGTCATTTTTGTGTGGGATAATTATTTGTAATTGGGCCGAAAATACTTGGGCTTGAGACATGTTTAAATCAAAGACGTCCATGAAAATTAAAGAGATAATAAATAGCTTAAAATTTAAATTAAGTTTAATTATCTACTTTTTATCTAAGCTAAAAAAAAAAATTACAATCACTCTTTGTATGATACTCAATAAACCCTCGTTGTATAAATATACTAATCTTGTTGAAAAACTGAAATAAAAACAAATATTAATAAATCAAACATCAAGAGTTGAGGGTTATATGGGTTTTTCAACATTCTTATTTGAAAATAAAAAAGAAAATGAGTGGGTAATCTTTTTTTTTTTTAGTCAATTAAAAAGAAAGAAAGAAATGGTATAAATGCAGCTTTGTGTTTATAATTATGGTGAAGAAATTTGCAGCTTTAAAGTTTAGGGCGGCCTCAGCCGTAAAAGGACTTTTATATTAAATGAATATTTATTGAGTTGTCAACCCAAAAAAATATAGATATAATAAAAAAAAATTACATAATCAGATTATAATTGAGCCTATTAAGTTACCAATAATTTCTTCTACACCCCAAAAAAAGGACCTATTAATTGACTACTAAAATGGTCCATTTTGTACTTGAGTAGACTCCTCTCTCTCTCTCTCATAAATTAATTATTATGAGTGTATTTTATTTACGGCTGAAGATATTATTTTAGGGACCACAGATTCCTAAAAGAGAAAAAATTGAGAGGAGAAAAATAAAAATAATTGTGGAGAATAATAATTATATAGTTGGAATTAAATTAGAGTGACATGACCCATGAATGATATCCAGCTATGCACTTCACAAGTTAGTTTTAAAAGATGACTCAAATCATTAGTTTCTTTGCAGACTGTGTTGAAATACAAACCTTTTTTTTTTTTTTTTTTTCCAAAATATGAATAATATTTAACTCAATCTCTCAAAATCCATCCCCTCAAAAGTATATATTATCTTCAAATAATATATATGGCAATCTCTTTTAGTTTGATGAATTTACTAGCTAATAAGTGTTTGAAATAGTTTCAATATAACTTAAGGAATTAGTTCGAGTGGATTGAAGAAAACTGGTTCGAGGAAGTGGGTCGAGCCCGTGTAGGTCAAGGAATTACTCGAGTTGGTTGGGTATGAAAAATATACGATGTATATCTTATTTCCAACGAGATTTATCCTAATCAGTATTGAATTTGGATAAAAATTAATCTATTTAAGATTTATATATATCTTATCATATCTAGATTTATATTCTTTATGCATTTAGAAATCTATCCTTATAGCATCTCTGCTTCCTACCATTGTAATTTATTACTCCCTCCGTCCCAGGACATTCGCAATGTTTTTTTTTTGGTCCGTCCCAGAACACTTGCAACGTTTCTTTTTTTGGAATGTTTTTATTAATTAATTACCCACTAAACCTACTCTACTCCTACCCTACTATCTCTCATACCCACTATCTCTCCTAATCATTAACCTACTAATTCTACCCCATTAACTCTTCTAATCACTTTTTCTTAACCTCCGTGTCCGATCCTACGCCTCAAGAAACCTGGGACGGAGGTAGTACATAAAAACTCAATGAGTGGACGTAAAACTTACGCTCGAACCATTTGTGTTATTTATTTTCTAGTATGTTATTTGCAATAAAACTGTTATTCATGTACATTTTTGTATTATTAATTGAAACTATTTATTGGCATTGGGAAACTAAAAATGGGGTATCACTATAGGGTGGAAATATTTAATGCTTGTAAACTTAAAAGCATAATCAAGAACATTCCAAAAAGTCATAAATGTATAGGGTGACTCATGGCTGTGAGCCCCAATATACTATTTAAACACATTTTCTAATTGAATCTATTTGATAATATGTTTATAAAAAATAAAAATAAAAATATATTTATTCAAACTCATATATCTAAATATTTTTGGAGAAATTCGAACTATATTCTTTTGGTAATAACAATATATTTTTATCACTGCATCCTGATTAATATCATTGAAATTCATAATTAATTGATATTAAAAAAACACTTAATCACTATGCTTCCAACTAGGAACTTATAATATAGTATTTTTTATGTTGATCAAAATGAATGACTATTTGAGAGCCAATCATCTATGCACACGTGTAATTGAAGAGTCCTCATAGATTGGGCCACTAACTATACATGTATATATAAATGATTTAATATAGAAATAAGTGAAAAACAAAAAAAAAATTAGTGAGGTTTGCGACAAGTTATTTCAAGAGAGTTGAGTTGGCTTAAATATTGCCCAATCAAGATCAACAAATATAAGCTGCCAAAATTCATGTTGTCCCATTTTTCCTCCCTTCACTCCCCATTTTGGGTCCAAATTTTTCAACACCTCTCATTTACAAAATTTTTAAGTTTGAAATATCAAATACTAAAATATATTCTTACATATCGCATATAACCATAGTTGTTGTGTGGTTTTCTTTTACTATAAATCGAAGATACTTTTGTCATTAATAAATACATCTATATTAAAATTGTCAATCGTGCGTGTCGGGTTGTTATAGTGTCAGATCATTATTATATCGGGTGTTATCATGTTCATATTTGAGCTTAATGGGTCATGTCAAATTTGTGTCCGTTATTATCATACGGATTCGTGTCGTGTAAAAAAAATTTGGCTTAAGTGTGGAGCTGGCAATTTGTGAGTGTCGTGTCGGATGTTAAAGCTTAACAGATCATGTTGTGTTCGTGTTTAGAGCTTAATAGACCGTATCGTGTTCGTGTCCATTATTATCGTACTGGCTCGGGTCGTGTTAAAAGATTATTAACTCTAATCTCCACCAATTCATTTCACATACACTCAATAATGCTTTTTTACTTAGATCTTAGCCTTGCACACACTCCTTTCAATAGGGCGGCACTATGTAGAGGCTTACGGGGTCGCCGCCCACACGGCGTTTCGAATTTTTTTTATATACATATATTTTTTTTAAAAAAAATAAAATTATATAGCATCGATCACAAAATTACGATCGAGCCCTCACAATATTCGAGCTCTACATCCGTCCCCGTCTTTAAAACAATCTTATTAGTAGAACGATTGGGTTCAAAATGATCATATTAATGTCATTTAATTTAATAATATTTACAAGAAAAAAAAAAAACTAAAGCCCTATAAATGAAAAAGACACCAAACCCTACAAAAATTAAAGGCTACAACCACTTATGGTAGTAGATTACTAAAAATGATTTGTCTAGGGTTTTGCAAAATTCATATGAATGAATATATATAGTTATAGAAGTAGCCTATTTTAGGGGAGTGAGAAATGGGAAATGGGCCATCCATAGTGGGGAGGAATCTTGAAAGTGGATCTTCACCTAAATACCAAAAAGAACTACCCTACCAATACCCTATTTTCCTAGCCCAAAAGTATTATTATACCTCAAAACAAATTAAATTCATTTTTTTTTTAAAATTATATATATTTTTTATTTGTAAGGATTTTATTCTCTTAGATTTGCTTTTGGCCTACATTCCATTATTGTAATTAATCTCCTTCTGATTTGCAAGGGTAATAATTTTGATTGGTTGACTTAGAGCTTCAATTTCATTTCACCCCTAAAATTCAATGATGCTTATCTATTTTTATTTTTTTATTTCCAAAATATGGTTGACTCCTTTTTTATATTCTCCTTCTAGTGAGGGTAACATTTATTTAAATAATGCTTAGTTTGATGAGGTGCAATAAAATAATGCAAAGAACAATCCAAAAGGAGAAAATTTCTTTGACTAAAGTTGAAAATCTTTGGGAAAATAACTAGCTCTAAGTATAGTTATCATATTTATAATATATGACAATTTTATGTCTTTCAAACTTATTGAGTTTTAGTTCAATCATAAAACATAATTTGTAATATACTAGATTTATAGTCTGTTTTATTAATTAGTGTATTTATGTTATAATATAAGAAATAATAAATAAAATAAAAATAGGAATTAATTTAATATTTTTTTATAGGGATATTTTTTTTTTCACCATTCTCTTTTAATATATAAATAAATTAGAGTATCGAATTGGATTGGAAAGAACAGTTACAAATTATGAATATGAAAAAAAAATTTAATACTCCATCTGTCCCACTTAAAATGTCTACATTTCCTTTTTTCGTCTTTCCCATTTAATTGTTCACTTTTCAAAAATAGAAAGTTAATATACGCTAATAAAATACTAATTTTCTCTATATATTCTTGTATTGATTATCGTGCTCGGATCAAAGTAGATAATTAGCCAGGAACGGATAGAGTAATTCATAACTCGATAAAACACACAAAAATAATCTTTTATGAGAGCAAAATAAGATTTCTTAAATCCAAATATATGCCCTACACTATAGATTGAAAACTCTTGATCCGAGCCTAGGGACTAGACCTAAATTAGTTGATGTGTTGTTTGCTTTAACAAAAAAAAGTTGGATTTCTTCATTCAATAATAACAAGAATCCATTCTTGTAATTATTGATTGTCAGGGGAATAATTTCATTTGTGAGCTACAAATAAAAATAAAAAAAAATTAAAAATTAAAACTAAAAAGGCTGAAAAGGGCTATTCCAATTTACTGCAACAACCTTTTTTTTAAAATATTAAATATTTTATTTTAATTTTTTCTGACTCTTTTAGTTGAAACAGGAAAAAGGGCATGGCTCAAGTGTTGGTCTTTGTTATAATTGCCTGCCCAAAATGAGACAATAGTCTATTACAAAAAAGTAACAGCTGTAAGAATCAATTGCCTTAAAATGACAATTGCGAAAACACAATCTACAACTTGGTATTCCTTCTTGATCATGCTTCTATCTAAAATCTTTTAAATTTATTTTCGTTACGCATCGCGCAGGTGCAATCTAGTATAAATATTATAAATCCGAACATGAAAATCAGATGACAAAATTGTAATCATGTGTCACAACCACCATAATAATAGAGAAACATTTTTCTTTTTTTTTTGCTTTTCTTTGAAGGGAGTTTCACAAATGAATCATCAATTATTATAAAGATATTAGTTAATACATTAAAATAATTGGGATTTTTATATGAATAATTCTTGATTATGATTACTCTTATTTGCATTTTTTGACCAACAAGTATTTGAAAAGATACATTGAGGGGCCAAACTAAAGAAGAAGTGCACTTTCAAAGGTTGGCTAGCTATTTAAATGAAATTCCCACTTGTGTAGTTGGGCACCCAACCCCCTCTTAATTAATGACTTAGTTATTATTGTATACTAAAATGATCATATTCATTTTGAGCCCGTTTATAGGTAAATGAAGCTCAATAAGCAGGGTTCAAGTATTTTGGTCCGACCCGAACTGACTTGGAATCGTGGTCGAATCACTCAGTTGGCAATGCGATCGAACCACATCAGTCGATAGTTGCTCGAAGAACCCACCCAATTGGATGGGTATGGAAAAGATGTCGTGAATCTTGTTATTTGAACGGGACTTGGCCATATCTGTAAAAAAAATTAGATACATCTTACCATATATGAATCTAAATTATTTGTAAATTTAGGGCTTTTATCCCTATAAATACACCCGTTATTGTTGTAACTCGTATCAATTTTTTCCTACTTTATTCTCATTAATAAAATTCGGCAAAAAAATCCTCATCTCAAGTATTCTTTCTTCGCATTTCTATTATCTCATAAGTTTCACCCATCAACAATTATTATTTTTTTCTACTAAAAAAAAAGAAAAGAAAAAGGCCAAAACTTGAAATTCACATACTTGAGGGGTCAAAGTGCAAATAACCAATCGTTGATGAACTATCATCTTAAAACAAAGTAGGCTTTAATCAATTTCTTTATCCTAATTAACTTTGTAGAGTAGAAACTGAAAATTTGTCAGTGGTCCCCTACAAAGCATTTTAATTAAATTTTGACAACTAATATGGCTAACCAACTCGCTTTTATTAGCCGAATTTTTCACAAAGGCCCACACAAGAATATAATATTATAAATGTACCCCACCCACAGACTCTTCATTCTATTCGGCCCGACTCGATTCACTCGATTCGTTCGTATAAAGACAAATCTGCGAGTTCCTTAGAGAGGTGCGATTGATTTGAGCTCAATTATAGGAGTAGGATATTTTCTCCTTTAATCGAATCATTTAGTCGGAAT
Organism: Plectranthus barbatus; assembly: GCA_026898455.1. Lineage (NCBI taxonomy): Eukaryota > Viridiplantae > Streptophyta > Magnoliopsida > Lamiales > Lamiaceae > Plectranthus > Plectranthus barbatus. Next base: position 1,249,354 of record JAPKLW010000030.1, on the reverse strand, counting down.
ATATTTTCTGGTTTTGGATGAGAAGTTATTTTCAATTAATTAGTGAGATCATTTTCATTGTAGAGAGAATATATGGACCATACAGTTGGATCCATCAAGGTTGCATGAAATAGGAAAATGAAACATTCTAGTAGGAAGCCTTTATAGGGCATTGAAAGGGATAGCGGTTATCACGGGGCGGATGCAGAGTTCGAGTATTATGGAAGTTCGACTATATTTTCGTGGGATTGATATTTATTAATTTTCTAAAACAAAATATATTGAAATTCTCGTGGGGCGAGCGATCCTGCCTGCCCCACGAGCCCGTGAATAGCTATGTTCCTGATATATTATATTACTTCGATTTGGTCTTTTTCGAAAAATTTCAATACTAAATATCTCATATGTGAAGACTCGTGATGAAAGATTCTGAAATCGATCATCTCTTTTTCTTCCTCGTTAAAAAATGAGTTAATTTAACTTGAGGAGATAATCTAATTATCTAAACATGAATTGGATTTTTATATATAAGTACAAGAAAAAAAAAAGTATTTTAAGGTAAGTCAAATATGAATGGAATTTTCAAATCTACTTTTTCAACCGTATATAAAAAAAAAATTATATAAGTTCCTTTTCTCACAATTAAGATCACTTGCTACAATGATTGTTAAGACCACGACTAGTGTTACACGTCTTGAAATTACAAAAAAAAAAAAAAAAAAAAACTATTAAAATCTATATATTATGATCATTATAATGCAAATTAATCAAATTACGATTAGGCCTTTGATTAACATCATGGTTTGGATGATTAATGACCATGTGCTCCCCTAATCAAGCTTAATTATCGATTACGATGATCCAATTTAATTAATCCACTTCAATGTTTGTATGCTTATTGTACACGAACAGAATGATCGATCTCAAAATCTTTAATTTAAGGAGTTTTATCGATTCATGACCCGAAATATAGTTTAATTATCGATTCAGGATCTAAGATCATAAAAAATCCTCAATCCAGGACATGAATCTTCTTTCGGGTCCTGAATTAACAAATCATCTTTCGGGTACTGAATCGATAATTCTCCTTAATTTAAAAAAACATTAGCCAAATAAGTGGTTTTAAAAGTTTGACCATAGTTTCGAAATTCACTTTTGTATGAGATCTCAAAAGAACCAACATCCTCTCAAGTGTCCCATTCTCCAAAAACCCACGAGCACTATCTTATTATATAACCATTAATTAAAATAAAAATATATATACACAAATATAATAGTAGTTGTAATAAAATATTAAAAAAATATATTGATGTGGCTAATATAATTAAGATTTCTTGGTCCCCCATCTCCCCAGCTAGAAAAGATGCATCTCTAATTAAATAAACCACAATCATAATATATAATAATAATATAGTGAAAAAGAAATTATTAGATGATGGCTAAGATAATGCTCTATAACATCATCTTGATGTTATATGACAACCTCTCATATAAAGGCTTTCATTTATCCAACAAATTAATTAAGATCAAATCACATGTATTTGTTAATAGTTAGGGCAAGTGTTGCTTTTTTTTTCAAAATAAAAAAATAATAATTAAATGCAAGTATAAATTCTATTTGTGTTTGGATATTATTTATAAAGACTGTTATCAGCTTTATGGATTTTTTAATGTATATATAGGCAAATAATGACGTCTTTAAATATTATTAAACACGAATAATTAAATGTATTATTTTTTATGCTATGTTTAAATATCTTGGAATGATAAGTTTGGGATCGATATTTTTCTTTTTTATTCCATGTTCAAAAAAATAATAATTAAGGCTACTGTGTTTGTAATTATTTTAGTATTCTATATGAATCATTATATTTTGGATCTTGATTATTGGTATTGCACATACCAACAATGGCTATTTCTTATCACACCAAATCTACAAACATGTCGAATAATAAAAAATAAAAAAAAACCGTAAATGAAGACGATTTTTATCTCCCTTTTAGTGTTTAATTTATTAAAAATCCCATGGATAAAATTGAAATGAAAAAAAAAAGCCTAACTAAATAAAACCTTTGAGATTTTTTTTTTTGGAATTTGAGATTTATTTAAACATGCACACACTCGCGTAATGGTGGATCCAGAAATTTAAAATTAGGGATATAATATTTAAATAAAATAAATTGAGAATACATTGTATAAAAATATATATAAATAATATGCAAAAATATATATAAATAATAAATAAATATGTATATTTTATAAAAAGATTTTTTTTGGGATTACAAGTGTACCCACATTAACATATGTAGATCCGCCCCTGCACTCACATACTCAGATGTCTTCCGGGAAGCTCTAACTCAAGGTCTATTGGTCATGAATAAAATGCTTTTCACCACTGCACCCGACGTAATATATAGTACTTTTTCCTTTTTGGAATAAGAACACATTTATTTAAATTTACACACCCGTGAGGTACTTTCACCACTATACTCTCAAGGAATGAACAAATTCTAATATATATTTATATGTTGAGAGTGAGATTTGAACCAAGGACGTTATTGACCAGAAACTTAATTCGAACCTTATTTTAATATATATTTATATAGTTCTTGATCTCTCACATTGTTTGAGTTAAATTGAGAAAGGAAAAGGACCCTTTTGTTTTACTAAAGTGTTAATTTAAAGGAAAGACTAGGGAAATGAGGAATCATGGTAGAAACTATAGTAGAGAATAGGGCAAATGAAAAACTAATGAAAAAGAAAAAAGAAGCAAAAGAGGGTATAGGACCCTAAGAGATGATTGATGGGTCCAAGAGTCAATAATCAAATGGGACTCTTCAAATATCATGTGGGATTGTTTATCGTAAGGTCTAGAGGGAGAATCATATTTTGTACGACCAAAATAATGAAAAAAAGAAAAAGAAAAAAAGAGTAGAGTGGAAAAATTAAAAAAATAACAAGGAAAAAAGAAAAAGAATCTTGAAAAGGAATGCAAAAGGAATAGTGAAAAGAGTTTTTGGTGGCCTAAAAAGACTGATTTTTTAGTACACAACTACAAATTCAAAGGAAGAATCCCATCATTCCAAAAATTCCTTTTAATGAAATCAAACAAAAGAAAAAGGAAAAAGAAAAGAAAAGAAAAGAAAAAGGGTGTGTTATTTTTAACCAATGTCACCTTCAAAGAAAATGAAATATTGAAATATTTCAGTTCCCTAAAATCTTGATCTCGTCTTTGATTGTACAGACATGTTATATATATACATAATATTTATACATAAAATGTAAATAAATAACAAAAAAAAAATCATACATATATTAATTTGGAGTAACATCGATAAAAGAGTGTTCACTACTACATACATGTATCTAGGGGAAAACAATGCCCCCACAAAATTTCAGTAGAATTGAGGGGAAGTAAAGGAAACATTGCTCGAGGTAGAAAAAGAGGAAAGAAAGAAGAAGCCAAACAACACTAGAATCAAAAGATGGACAGTTTGGTCTCTTCGCTCGGGGTGTAGCGGTTAAAGTATATTGCTTGTGACTGAGAGATCACATGTTCGAGCTCCCAGGGAGACATCTGAGTGTGTGAGTGGGTGTGTGGGTTTATAATTAATGTACACTTATTTAAAAAAAAAAAAATGAACAAGGATTGGTAAATTCTAGTCATTCTTGGTCAAACATTTTACAAACCAATGAAACTCATATCTTTACAAGTTAACATCATTAGCAACATTGCCCAATGGAGCAAGGTTTTGAACTACCAACTTGTCACATAATTTATATTATTTTCACAAGCACTATTTTAGACTACCGTCGTTAGATCACCGTAAGTACGTGTTAATGTGCCCACAGTTGATATGATGAAACATTAGATGTGATTATTATAAATAAAACTGATCCCATCACCTGTATTGTATTATCACATCAGCACGTGGACACATTAACATGTATCCACGGTAGGTAAGTGAGCAAAACTGCACACATAAAATGAAAATAGGGGTTATTTGTTTTAGTATATAATGATGATACAATTATATATAACGGATGAATACATTTATTTAAGCTAAAAGGAAAAAAAAGGGTAGGAATTGGAGGAGAGTTCATGAAAATTTCATGTCCCTCAAGTTGAGCATGCTTTTTCCCTTTCATTTCATCCCTACTTTGTTTCTTTAGAGAAGATGGGATTTTGTTTTCCCTTTCAATTCCTTCTCTCTCTCTCTCTCTCTCTCTTTTCTTTTTCCCCTTTTCTTCTTCCTTTCTGCCCATTAAACAATGAAAATGGCAGATTACCAATCATCCTTTCCCCTCCATAGGAAACAATCATCATTGCTCCCAACAATCCCTTTCAAGCTTAGAAACCTGAGCTTCTAAGATTGTTATTCCATTAATTCCATTCATTCCTCTCTCTCTCTCACTCCAAACAATTTAAATACCTCTCTCTCCACCTTCACTCCTTCCCTCCCCATCTCCTCCCCCATCAATCCCCCCCTTATGATGGATCCTTCATCCACCAACTCCGTCAATGGCTTCTACAACTTCCTAACACGTGGCATAGACGATCTCGAACGAGCTTTTATGTCGAGCAACTTCATGTCAATCCAGTTCCTCCAAAGAGTCCTCTCCCTCTTGAGATCATTCCACACACAGTTAACCCTTCTAGTGCAGAAGCTTCACCTCCCAGTAGGTGAGAAATGGCTCGATGAATACATGGACGAGAGCTCCAAGCTTTGGGAAGTCTGCCACGTGCTCAAATCAGGCATTTCAGGAATGGAGAATTACTACTCCGCGGGCCTAAACATCACCGCGTCTCTCGACGGCCACCGCCGCCTCAGCCCGCAGCTGGCCCGACAGGTATATGTGTGAAATCAAGATTCTGTTTTTAGTAAAAAAGATCGAATGTTTTTTGACGGGCTCGTGTTAAATTCCACATTTTTTGGATTTTCTTGATCGGGAGCAGGTGCTTCGGGCCATATCGGGCTGCAGGAGGGAAGCAGTGGGCCTCGAGGAGGAGAATCGGGCCCTGATGGAAACGAGAATCGAGCCGCTGTCGTTGAAATTCGACGACAAAGTCTCTGTGGAATCAAAGCTGAACGGGTTCAATGGATTCAGAGGAGTTCTGTACGCAATGAGGAATGTCAGCTCGCTTCTGCTGATGATTCTGCTGTACGGACTGGTCTACTGCTGGCCCGAGCCCGATTTCTCGATCAATGGATACGAGGGGTGCCTGTTTTTCGGATCGGCGTTCATGATTTCCACCGCGAGGCTGCAGCAGAGGGTGGCTTCCGAGATCGGGCAGATAACGGGCCGGGCCGGAGTCCTGCTTTGCGAGTTCCGGCGATCGCGGGCCGCCATGGATGAGCTGAGGGGCGAGCTCGAGAGGAGATGCTCCCAAGGGGTAGTGGATTGGGAATCCGAAGTCGGGCTGAGAGAGAGAGTCGAAATCTTGAAGGGCAATTTCGGGATTTTGAGGGCTGGAACTGAGAATATTGTTGGGCAGCTTGATGATTTCTTTGATGAGATTGTTGAAGGGAGGAAGAAGCTGCTGGATTTCTGCAGTCATAGGTAGATTTTTTTTTTAAATTTTTTAAAAATTTTATGAAATGTGAAAAAATGAAAAAAAAAATGAAAAATACAAGTTTTTAGGGGAAAAAAAAGAATCAGTAGCTGTTCCTCTGTAACTTATTTTATTTTTAGTTTCATTTGTTCTTTCTCACTCACTCTCTCTCTCTCACTAAAATCTTGAAGAATCTCTTTCTTGTTATCCCTTTTTTGCATCCTCTGTTTTTTTTTACAGCAGCTAAAGATGGGAGCAACTGCAGCTGTCTTTCTTGTAAGAACCCAAAAAGGAAATCTGTTAAAAGTAAATATAAATGAATGAATTAAATAACAACAGTAAAAAAAAAAAGAAAAAAAAAGAACATGACATGACTGGGACAAGCTGTAATGCAAGAAGAAACAGATTTCAACCAAGCACAAAAGTAGAGCCTCTCAGCTTATGTTTGTGTCTTCCATTCAAAGAAAGCAAGTAAAAACAGTAAAAGCAGGGAAACTTCTTGTTGAGATAAAAAATTATGAATTCTTGCAACATAGTCATTGTTTGTGGCAGTGGTTTTGAAATAATTTTGTTGCTGTAACAATGATGCTGAGGAGGAATCATGAAAAAGAAATGTTTTAAGATTCTTGGATTTGGCTTTAATCTCTAAAGCAGATGCATTTTTTGCACTCTTGAAGCTTTTGTCCGGTAGCAAGCAATTATTCGGTTCGGTTTTGGCATATAAAATAATCGAACCGAAATAATCGAATTATTAAAGGTAATCGAACCGAATTATCGAACCAAAATTTTTATTCGATTTTTCGATTATTTTTTCAGTTATTTGGTTATAACCGAATTTTAATATAAATTTAATAAATTAATAAAAAAAAAAAATTATATATATTATATTTATTACTATTATATATATAAATTCGATTATTTCGGTCTAGAAAAATAACTGAACTGAAAATTGAAATATTGAAAAAAGAATAAATGATCTGAACTGAAATTTGAGATGACCGATTTTTTTTTGGATCAGTTCAATTTTCGATTTTTTCGGGTTCTTGCTCAACCGTCCGTACCTAGCAATGCCTCTCTCTCTCTCAACAATCACTAAGGTCTCTTTCCTCTACTCCAAAATCCCACTCTCTCACTTAGTCCATTCCTAGTATTTGAGCATAGCATGTAAGAAAAAGACCCAAGCAGTATATTTACTCATCAGATTGATTCCATTCCATGCTTACTTTTTGTTTTCAATTTTAAGCACTTATCATAAAAATATTTTGACCTTCATGTTAATGAATGTATGTATATGTATATATCCACATCTCACACACAGTGTGGGTGAGTGGGAGAGAGAAAGGAAACATGCATCAATTCCAAGATGATTTTATTCTGTTGTTGCCATTTTTCTTCCCCTTTTTAGGGGTTGAACTGTGGAGAAGAATATATATATATATATATATATAATAGTGTTGAAAAATTAAAAAAGAAATGGTTGCCGGATCTCATGCTTTTTGTCCCTTACCGGAAATTCATGCCTATTGCCCTTCCACAACCTCTCTCTCTCAATAAACTATATCTTCTAAACAAATCCATAATCATTATTCGTTCACTCAAAAAATTTAACTATTTGCAACTGCAAACTATGCCTTGTGTTTGTGGTTTGCACTACAATTTTTCTTGTCTTCCAACTAATCCAGTTCCAACGCTTATTCTAACCATAATTCGAATATTTATTTCCAGGACGGAGTCAAACTTTAAGTTTCATGGAGCTCAACCAAAATTTTATTGAATTGAATTATATAACTTTTTTTTTCCAAATTATAGCTAAAAACATTTCGGCCGCCCAAGGGCGGTAGCCCCAGCTCAAGGCGGGCTTCGCCAGTGTTTATAGCAGGCGCAGACTCAATAGAAGTGAATATTTAGTAGGGGTGTACACGGTCCGGTTTGACCGGTTTGAGGGTTGAAGTATGGACCAAACCAAATAATACGGTTTGAAAAATTCTCAAACCAAACCGGCCAAATTAATATTTCAAACCAAACCAAACCAAACCAAATAAAACGGTTTGGTTCGGCCGGTTTAATAGTTTGAAATACGACGTTAACGGGCAAAGTCAAAACGTATAAAAATCTCATATTTTTAGCTACAATTTATTTGAAAAATTAAAAAAAAAAAAACTAATAGTGGCTGTCATCGTCAATGTACGAGACAATCTTAATAAAAACAAATAATTAATGACATAAAAAAATAATACTCCCTCCGTCCCACCTCAATTGTCCCACTTTCCTTTTTCGTTCGTCCCACCTCAATTGTCCCATTACTTAAAAAGGCAACTTTTTCACACTCAACAATAAAATATTAATTTCACTCAACTTACTTTACACTCACATTCCTTGGTTATTGTGCCCAAAGTCACTGGGACAATTCAGCCGGGACGGAGGGAGTAGTTCATATCACATTCTAAAAAATAATAGTATGGTGAAATTAATAAGATACGATAATGATGAAGCTTGCCCAAAGAATAGAGAAGACAATAAGGGTAAAGAGAGACATTTGAATAAAATTGTGAGATTGGAATATTGGATAATTTAAGATTTATTTTATATTTCAGAAAATAAACAAAATTTAGAAAAAGAATTAAAATGAGATTGAAATATTTGATAGTTTAGGTTTTATTTTAGATTTTAAAAAATAAATAAAAATCTATAAGAAAAATAAAAATTATATTATGTTGCATAGAGAATTTGATCTCATACCTCTTAAAAACTAAAATCTAGATAGAACCACTATACTAAATGTACTATATTTATGCTTTTAGTATAAAATATAATTTAAATATTTATTATTAATATAAACGGTCCGGTCCGGTCCAAGCAGCCGGTTTCTCTACTCAAACCGTGGACCAAACCAATTAATACGGTTTGAAACTTACGGTCCGGCCGGCCGATTTTCGCACTTGTCAAACCGGCCACACTACAAGAAAAACAGCTTGTAGCGACGATAATGCTAGTGATAATTAAAATTTTATCACTAAAAATACCTCTACAGTATCAATTATTTATTTTTTCACAAAAAATATAATTTGTGACAATTTTATATGTTGTCGATATTTTTTATCACTAAAGTTAGCGACAATAATAATTTTGTGACTAAAGATGCATCTACAGCTATAATTATTTTTTTCGTCACAAAAAATATAATTTGTGACAATTTTACATGTTGTCACTATTTTTTATCACTAAAGTTAGCGACAATAATATTTTGTTGAATAAAAATGCATTTACAGCAACAATAATTTTTGTCATCACAAAAATATATAATTTGTAACAATCTCATAAATAGTTAGTACTGTAATTAGTGACAATAATATATTGTGACTAAAAATACATATTTTGTGATAATTTCTTAAATTGTTAGTATTTATTGTCACTATAGTTAGTGACAATAATATTTTTCTGACTGAAAATACCTTAATTTGTGACAATTTCATAAATAATATTAGTATTTATTGTCACTATAGTTAGTGAAAATAATATTCTTACGATCAAAAATACTTTTATAACGTTAATTACTTATTTCACTACAAAAGACACAATTAATGATAATTTTAAATAATGTCACTAATATATAAGAATAATAATATTTGATGATTAAAAAATATCTAAGTTATATTTGATATTAACTCGACTATTTTCCTCGAGTTTTAAAATTATTAATCATATTTGAAATCTCAATCATACCTATTAAAAATTATAAATACTTTAAAGCGTTTCAATTTTTAATTATTCATAATTCTGATTAATAAAATTAATTATTTGTTTTTTAATTGTTTAATTTTTCAAATACTTAATCATAGGAAAATTGTCGATTCAGGACCCAAAAGATAGTTTAATTATCGATTCAGGACCCGAAAGATGATTTGTCAATCCAGGACCCGAAAATCATTCAATTCTCAATCCAGGACCTCAATATCAGGTCCTGGATTGAGAATTGTATGATCTTTCGGGTCCTGGATTGAGAATTTTTTTGATCGTTCAGGTCCTGGATTGAGAATTAATCTTTCGGGTCCTAAATCAATAATTAAACTATCTTTCAGGTCCTTAATTGATAAAACTCCTTAATTATACTACATGCAATTTAATAAATTGTATTGTACTTTTTATACAATATTGAATGTGTAATAAAATATAAATGTTTATATTTGAATGGAATTAATTATAATATTTTATTATTATAATATTTAATTATAGTATAAATATGTGTGAAGTGAATTGATATTTGAATATACTACCTCCGTCCTGCCTGAATAGGCCCTTTTTATTTTGACACATTAATTTCGGAGCTAGTGTTTAGTAGCTAATTGTGGTTAATAATAAAATTGGCAATCGTAATTAATTTATTTAAGTTTTAAATAAGTTAATTAAGATTGCCAATTTTATTATTTACCATAATTAGCTACTAAATACTAGCTCCGAAAATAATGTGTAAAAATGAAAAGGGCCTATTATGGCGGGACGGAGGGAGTTTAATTTTGTGGAATTAAGAGACATTTAATTTTTAATCAACAAATATTTAAATAAACTCAAAATTATAACATAACAAACACTCCAAATATAAATTAATATTGAAAAATAGAGAAACTCATTTTGCCTAATTTCAAAATTAAGAAGTTTGATTAAGTCAAAATTTATTTTTTAAAATAGTTGAATAAGTAGATTAACATTTATGTATATTAATTGTCATTTTTCAACAACAAATTTATTTGTGGTGTAATGGTTTGAGGTAATGGATAATTACTGTGAGGTACTGTGTTCAATTCCTCTTACTTTCATGTTTATTCATTCATTTTTGATTGATCCCTGCAGGAGGCGGCTCAGATGTTGTGCAGGCAGGCCAGGGCAGGTTCGGCTTCATGATGGACCAGGCGCGAGGTTTGGTGTGACCTGGCTGGGTGGGGGGCTTGGATCCGGCTTGGTGTGTGTGGTGGTGGAGTCCGTGCCTGGTGCAATCAGGCATTGCATGACACGGTGTGCTCGGGTTTGGCTTGTGGTGGTTAGTCCAGGTGCGAGGGTCAGTGCGTAGGCGGATTCGGCTTTGTGCGACCAAGCGCGAGCCCGAACCATGCAACGTGGTCTCGGGTTCATGCAGTGCGATCGGGCCATCATGTTTCGGATTCCGACGGGTTACTAATTAAAAATATTTATTTTTTAAAATAAGATTTTGTGAAATAAATAATTTGTCACTATATGTATAAATAATAGTGATAATAATTTTGGGTAGCTATAAAACAGAAAAAATAGTGACAATAATAATTGAGTTACTATAAAATTAAAAAATAGTGATAATATCTTTTTGTTGTTAAAACAATATATTCTAGTGACAAACACAAATGTCACTATAACATAAATTATAGTGACGATTATTTACTGTTGTTACTAAAACTTTTAGCCACTATCAAGTAGCCACGACATAGTGACGAACACAAAAATTGTCACTACCTTCATTTAGTGACAATTTTTATATATATAGCAACAACTATTGTCTTGGCCATACATCATTTTTTTTGTAGTGCCAAACCGGCCAAATCATTTCGGTTTGGCCGGTTTGGACCAAACCATTACCATGTACACCCCTAATACTTAATTTTATTTTATTTTATTTCAATTGTGAAATTATAATAATAGTGTTGTAACATGAATCATTAATGCTATCCTCTTTGATTTCTCAACATATATTCCAGATCCAAAAACTAGTTAATGAGCTCTGATAAATGGTTTTGAATTGTTCAAAGTGTAGGCGGGCGATTATGCAGGCTAGTCGGCCACGTGGATCTTTTTAAAAACTTATTATAATTTTTATAATCTATTTTTTAATGTTTATGTATTTAGATATTAATAACAAATAAATTTATCAATTAATTACCGTTGAAGCACTATGCCCTTTAGAAGGCCAACTAGAGCCTAGAGAGTTTTACAACTTTGGGTCTGGGTGATTTTGTTGATGTTCGGGTATTGAGAGATTCTAAACGTAGTCATTTTTTTTTTGCTAAATATAGTTTATTTGAAAAATAAAATATTGAATTAATATAAATTAAACTTAAACATGTAATCCTATCTCCATACACGTGAGATAAGAATCAAAATCCTAAAATCAGTTATGAATAGGTAGATTGAATTATTTCTACAATTCATGGCTCATCCATAAACTCCTCCATGCTTCAAGTGAGTAATAATTATATACTTTTGTGTTTACTAAATATATACATAGGTTTTTGATTTTTTATTTCACTTACATGAAAATACGGGGCTACACATTCAATTTAATTTTTATTATTTTAATTAAAATCTTAAATTGAGGATTACATGACTAAAATTGCTATATTATATTTTAATTTTCAAAAAGCAGTATATTTAAAAGAAAAGTATGATTGTGTTTAGAATCAGCCTCAGACATTTATATATATTATGAGTGTTTATTGTTTGGTGAAAATTGGTCTCTTTGTTGTAAAAATGTTAATTATAAGGCAAAAACTTGCGTTAGGCAGGCCTAAACGGTTTAGGCGGGTTTTATCCTACCCAAATGGGTTGACCCAACCCAAATAGGGTTTATTAATCCTAATTAGGGTATATTATATGGGTTTGGGCATGAGTTAATGGATAAAACCCGCCTAAATCGTTTAGGCCTGCCTAACTCAAGACCTTCCCTAATTATAAAATGTAAATGTTGTTTTTTGATTATAGAAATATATATGAAAATCATTGTCAAAACTGTAATAAAGAATAATGAAATATAGTCTTACGCACGGCGGCGATTTCCAAAAGGTCGTATACTCCATTTTCATTAATGGGACCTAAATAATCATAACTATATATATGTTTTTTCATACATAATATTTATAAACTCGAATAAAAGTTGACTTACCCCTATTAAATATTACCTAGCGTGAGCAAGCACAAACGTGACCCTCTACACTCTAAAATGACATTTCATTTTATTCAAACCCTGGGATTGTTTGTACAATTCTCTTAAATTTTGCTGCTCATTTTAACAAATAATTATAATTTTTTTTTAATTCGATTGAATGAAAAATAAAATATCAATTTAAATTAGAGAAATTGAGTTGAGAATAGTTAGTCTGTACTAATCATGATTAGGGATGTGAATTTAGCCCGAAGCTCGTGGGTTGGAACGATTAAACTGAGTCAAAATGTGGCTAATATAGTTGATATATTTCAGCCCGAAAAGAATTTTAACCGAATAGCCTGAGACCGAATAACCAAGGCCCGATAAGGCTTGCCCGAAAGTCGATGGACTAGAATTAGGGTCAGGGTCAAAAAATTTTAACTCGAAAAGCCCAATTAGGCCGGACTGGATAACTCGCAACCCGATAGAGCTGACCCGAAAACTGATAGATTGACCCGATTTGACATCACTAATCATGATCAAGGTGTTTGAATTTCACAAGAATATTGTATATTTCTAGTCTCTCCACGAGAATTTATTAAATCTTTTCTTGAATTATTATTATTGTCATTAAAATATTTAAAATCTATGTAATACACGTATGTAAGTAGCTCATGAAAGTTGATATAGATTTTATTTATAAACCACAAACAAACAGCTAGCTACAAACCAAGCTACGTCAAATATCGAAATCATGATCAAACCTCGTTGCTTCTTCATTCACATCGCACTGCTATTGCTGCTGCACACGATCTTGAACCAAGCCAGTGATGAAGATACGCTCGTTGCATTCAAAGCCACCATTGTTTCAGACCCTCTTCAATTCTTGACCAAAAACTGGTCCACCAATTCCTCAGTTTGTAGTTGGATCGGTGTCACTTGTCGCCTCAATCGAGTCACGTCCCTCAACTTTTCCGGCTTCAATTTCCAAGGCACCCTAGTTCCAGATCTCGGGAACCTAACCTTTCTGAGGTCTTTGGACCTCAGGAATAACAATTTCACGGGATTCATACCCCGTGAGATGTCTAAGCTGCGCCGCCTAGAAAGCCTAGACGTCGGGTTCAATGCCTTTGTGGGGCCGGTGCCTACGTGGCTTGGAGGCCTAGGGGGTCTAAGGAGTGTCATACTCAATAATAACAATTTTTCAGGTAGCATTCCACCATCATTGGGGAACAATACAAAGCTAGAGATTTTGAATTTGGCATTCAATTTTCTTGATGGAGTTATCCCACTAGAGATTGGCAATCTTTCTTCGTTGAAAATATTGGATTTGCAAAGCAACGGCCGAATAAGAGGCTCTATTCCAGCAAGTATCTTCAACTTGTCTAATATCGAGACGATTTACCTCTTAAGTAATCAGTTTGAATCCTCTATTTCAAAAAATATACTTTGTTTTGATCTATTTTACATTTTACTAATAAATTATGTATCGTGTTGTATCGTATCGTGTCAGATAATAGCCTCTCGGGAATGCTCCCGGACAAAATATGCGGCCGTATTACGAAACTTAAAAGGCTTTGGCTCTCACAAAACCTAATTGATGGAGAAATTCCCTATGCAATCCACAAATGCAGTGAGCTGCAGGAATTGGTTTTATCTTATAACCATTTCAATGGCAGCATACTGAGTTCAATTGGCTGGCTCACCAATCTCCAGATATTGTCTCTAGGCGTAAACAACTTTCAAGGTATTCAATAAATCATGAATTCGACTTTTTTTATTTTTATTTTTTTATAATAATATGATATAATAAAATACAAGATAAAATCAGGACTTTGTAGTCAAGTTTGATGAGTTGATATCTTTCTTCTCAAGTGTCTCTCCAAAGATATTTTTCAAATTGGCGAAAGTATGAAAGAAAAATATACGTTTTGACATAGACAATCAAATTTTCTTTACAATTTTTGAATTTATTTGATTTTTATTTAGTATTTATGACAAAGAAATGTTTTGATTTATTTTTATTTGAGCCAAGAACTTGTGTTAAAGGAACTTAATTAAGATTTGTTTCTTTGAAGACATACATTCATATATTGTAATTGGGTTTTTTAATAAATAATTTATTTTTATTTATTAAATGATGTATACACACTATTTTTATGAGAGAACGCTTCACACGAGACTATCTCTTTACTTAAAAGGATTTGATTCGTCACTTTTGAATAGTTTTTTTTTTTGGGGCAATTTGGTTGACAAATACTCCCTCCGTCCAGCCAGAATATGGCCACTTACCGAATTCGGCGTCCCAACTAAATAGGCCCCTTTCAAAAAATGGCAACATTTTTACACTCAACAATAAAATATTCATTTCACTAACTCTTTCTACACTCACAACTCTTAATTTCCGTACCGAAAAGAAAGGGGCCTATTCAGGCGGGACGGAGGGAATAGAAATAAAAGTAAGCTAAGATCGATAGAAGGAGAAAACTTTGGATAAAATTAACTAAAATTCTTTTTTTTGGAATAAAATATGTAGTTTTCGATATTTTTTTCATATACTTCCAAAAAAAAAAGAAAAAGTGGTGGCTCACAAGATAGGCTGATACTTGATTGGGACAGGGGGGATTCCAATGGGAATCAGCAATTTGTCGCGTTTGCAGATTTTGAGCATGGAAGGTGCATATCTGACAGGCCAAATCCCAGGTTTCATCTTCAACATGTCTTCTCTCACAGTACTCGACCTCTCAAACAACACTCTCTCGGGAAGCCTTCCACAAGGCTTATGTCCTAGTTTTCCTAAACTTGAGTTCATCGATCTTAACTCCAATAACCTTAATGGCCACATCTTGGATCAAACACACCACTGTCCCAGCCTCATCATGTTACAACTCTCCCACAATGAATTCAGGGGCCACATTCCTAAGCATCTCGGAAACCTTACATCGCTCAATTACCTTGACTTACAAACCAACTTCTTCACAGGTGCTCTCCCTCTTCTCTCTGTTGCAATGCCAAGTATTTTGCATTTTTGTGTATTAAATGTCCCATATTTATTTGGATAATGGTCGGGAATGCTAAAGCATCATTTTTCTTACAAGACTATGTTGTAATGAGAGAAGTGATGCTAACATTATATCAAAACCAAACCCTTTTGGTTTGAGGTTATATGTCCCACATTACGCATGTTATCGGGGTTTGAGCCTAAATAATCTCTTACGGAATGTCAAAGAGTGTATTAAATACGTCACATTGATTGGACATAATGATTTGGTCTTCCTTCTATATAATGCTAAAGCATCTTTCTCGTTACAAGCCCATTTTGTAAGGACTCTCATGCCGGACAGATACTTACGGTTGCGGGTTTTTTTTCAGGTGAACTGCCAGCTGAGTTGGGAAACCTAAAAAATATTGTTGAAATGATTCTTGGTGCCAACATGCTGTCTGGTGGCATTCCATCACCTATTTTCAACTCCTCCACCGTCGTAAGCATGGATCTCTCGAACAATAACTTCTCAGGGCAGCTTCCTTCGACCTTGGGACTTCACCTTCCCAGTATGCAACAGCTTCTAGTGAACCTCAACGTGCTCCGGGGACCGATTCCGACCTCCATCGCCAATGCTTCAAGTTTAACTCTCATAGACTTGGGAGCTAATTCTCTTACAGGCCCCATGCCTAATTTTGGCAGTTTGAGGTTCCTAAGAAGCCTTTTACTTCCGTTGAATAATCTTACCGGAGACTCCCAAAACCAGGAATTAAGGTTTCTAACATCGTTGACGAATTGCAGACTTCTGCAGAGGGTGCAGTTATCATTGAATCCGCTCAACGGCGTGCTTCCCGCTTCAATAGGGAATCTCTCTGCTACTCTCGAGATTCTCGCTCTGTTCGGATGTGGGATCAGAGGCTCCATCCCTGCTGGCATCGTGAACTTAACCAGCTTGCAGGATTTATACTTGGACAACAATGAGCTGACTGGTTTCATCCCCAACAAGGTGGGGATGTTGAGTCAGCTCGCGCGCGTCTATCTCGAGCACAACAATCTTGATGGCCTTATCCCTACCGATTTTTGTTAGTTGAGGAGATTAGGTGATATTTACGTGAGTGGTAATAAGCTCCACGGCCCGATTCCTGCATGCATTGGTGAAATGAAATCACTGAGACGTTTGTACCTAGACTCCAACTTCTTGGAGTCTAGTGTGCCATCTAGCTTATGGCGCCTCGTCGATCTCTACGAGCTAAACTTATCTGCAAACAGCTTGAGCGGCAATCTTGCATCTGAGGTCGGAGATATGAACGCTCTCGTGGTTTTAGACCTATCGTGGAATCTATTTTCTGGTGATATTCCGAGCTCTATCAGCCGAGCAGAGACGCTGACGTCTCTGTCTCTGGCTCACAACAAGTTTGAGGGCTCTATCCCTCAGTCTATAGGAGAGTTGAGAGGGTTGGAGTCTCTAAATCTCTCTTTCAATTCTTTGTCTGGACTAATTCCAAACTCTTTGGAAGAACTCGTTTTTCTACAATATTTTGATGTGTCAAACAACAGACTAGAAGGGCCTATCCCTACGAGAGGTAATTTTTCGAACTTCACTGCTCAGTCGTTCGTTAACAACTCTGGCCTGTGCGGTGCAGCTCGTTTGCAAGTCCCACCTTGCAGAAGCAAACTAAACAATGCTAGCTCCAAGAATGCTGCATTGTTGATCAAGTATATTCTACCGCCTCTCCTGTCAGCTGTCGCACTCGTGCTCGTCGCGTTTCTAGTGATACGAAGGAGGCTGCGCAGTCCAGCACGCGGCGCTCAAGTCTCCCTTCTCCCTTCGTGGAGAGGGAGTTCTTACGTGGAGTTGCACCGAGCCACGAACGCCTTCAGTGAGGGCAACTTGCTTGGAACAGGGAGTTTCGGGTCAGTTTTCGTAGGAACGCTTTCCGATGGCCTAACCGTCGCTGTGAAGGTTTTTGATATGCAGTCAGAAGTAGTAGCCAAGAGTTTCGATACAGAGACCGAGGTGATGAGAGGTATTCGCCATCGAAATCTGATCGATGTGATCGGTTGTTGTAGTAATGCGGATTTCAAAGCGTTGGTTTACGAGTTCATGCCGAATGGGAGCCTCGAGAAATGGTTGTATTCACACAACCATTTCTTAGACTTGGTGCAGAGGTTGAACATCGCGATCGATGTTGCCTCGGCCTTCGAGTATCTCCATCACGGCCTCACGACCCCGGTCGTGCATCGTGATTTGAAGCCGAGCAACATTCTGTTGGATGGAGACATGACTGCTTATGTTGGTGATTTTGGTATTGCCAAGATCTTTGGTGAAGGAGCATTCATAGCTCAAACGGAGACTTTGGCTACGGTTGGATACATGGCTCCAGGTTACTTTCTTTACTTATTTACGAAGCATTAGTCGAGTATTCGGGTAGGACCTAGCGCATAGAGGGTAATTAATTGATAATTAACTTATAATATTTAGTCTACTCAATATACTAAATTAGAGTATTCAACATTATTACGATTTTACTATTTTTTCTTTAAAAAATGTCATAAATACCAATTTATTTTTTGCATTATAGTATGGATGATGACTATCATTTTTAGTCACGTTTTTCTATTTATTAATTTACTTATTTACTACTTTTTAAATAAGAATAATTTTTTTTCTAGACTATTTTTGCAAATTGATTTTTTTTTTAAGTTTTAGTGTTTGGTCTAGTGTCTACTTTATTTTATTTTTATTAAATATATATATATAAATAAATAAGAAAACAATAATTTATTTTAAAAAATATAAAAATATATGTTATAGCTCACAAAATCTCACTATAGAGTGGGCAACATATTGTTTCTCTAGTTATATGTATAATATAGAAAATATTTTATATTAGAATTATAATTATGTTGATATATTACAATTAAATATATTTTTAGTCATTATTGCAAATAATATGTATATTTAAAATTAATTATATTTTAATATTCTAAAATATGACATCAAATATTTGATTCGGGCATCACACAAGTGTAAAACTAATTTTTAAATATTATAATCTGACTTGAGCTCGATTATTTTGAATTTTAATAAAAATTTAAATTATATTATACTCGATTAGGCTCGTGAGCTTGGTTCGATAAGGTACACAAGTTTATTGAATCGAGTATTATATATATAAATATATATATATATATATATATATATATATATATATAAAATGATGTAATAATATGTTAATCATTCCCCAGATGTTACCTGTTATCTCGCTGGCGGTGCATTATCTAGGTAAAATTAGGTACATTGCGAAGATAATGTATTACATTACAAACCGTAATAGATAATGTAATGCAGGACATTATCTTCGCAATGTACCTGATTTTGCCTAGATAATGAAATTAGTTTGTCTAGATAATGCACCGCCAGCGAGGTAACATCTGGGAAGTGGTTAACATATGATTTCAATATATATATATTAGCCGGAGTAACTTGCTTTTTCCCAATTTGTTTACCATAAATTAAAGTCTGGGCTTGTTTGAATGCAGAATACGGAACTCAAGGTATAGTATCCACTAGCGCCGATGTCTACAGCTTCGGCGTAGTTTTATTGGAGATGTTTACGAGGAAAAAGCCCACAGACGAGATGTTTGGAGAGGAAACGAGCTTGATAAAGTGGGTTAGCTTGTGCTTGCAGGGAAGCGCGATGACCCAAGTTGCCGATTCTAATCTGCTTGTGACAGAGGATACGAACTTGTCGGAGAAAGAGCAATGCCTCACATCTATTCTGAGCTGGGCATTGGAATGCACAGCAGTCTTACCTTCAGACAGAATCCAAATGAGCGAGGTTTTGGCTAATTTGAAAAAGATCAGATCTTTGTTTCTAGCAAACACTAATAATTAGCTAGTCAGCATGTGTGTTGATGCTTGGTGTTGTTTTTTAGATACTGCTTCAAGAATATGTGTCTTGTGTGAATTAGAAATTTGATATAAGTGGTTTTTAGCTATTGATTTCATTGCAATGACAGTGACTGTAAGATAACTGTAGCCATTACCAGACCCATCCACATATTATTATATATGTTGCTTTCTTGGTTAGAACAGGCTGACTTTTTTAGATGGGCAGCATTTAATTGTCATAAATTTTCCAGCTTCTCTCTCAGAGTCAGAGAAATAGACAAATCTAGATTTCATTATTGAGGAGTTCTTCATCTGGTCATCTTTAAAAATGGCATGATTTCTATAATCTTGAGGCTAAGCACATCTTGTTTAAGGTTTGAGTTAATATACCAAATATCTTGCACATGCTTATAAACTATAGTTTGATGGTGAGACTCTGTTGTTTCTTCACTCTTGTTGCATTTTTGCTATCAAGAGTTGGTGCAACCATAGATGAAGATGCACTTCTTGCGTTCAAATCCGCTATCATCGCAGACCCTCATCAGATATTGAGCAAAAACTGGTCTAGTGATGCATCTGTTTGCAGCTGGATTGGTGTCTCTTGCAGTGTCATTGGTCAGAGAGTGACGGCCCTCAACGTCTCTGGTTTTGGCTTCGAAGGCCATGTTGTTCCACAGCTCGGAAACTTGACATTTCTCCGGTTTTTAGTCCTTACCAGCAATAACTTCACGGGCATCATACCACAAGAGCTCTCTAATTTGCGGAATCTGAGAGTTTTTGATGTTGGATACAACAACCTCACTGGAGATATACCCTCATGGTTTGGGACATTGAGGGAGCTGCATAGTGTTTTTCTTGATCACAACGCGTTTTCGGGCAGCATTCCGCAGTCATTAGGCAACAACACTAAGCTGAGGATACTGAAATTGGCTTACAATTTTCTTGGAGGAGTTATCCCGAAAGAGATTGGCAATCTTTCTTATTTGGAAGAGCTAGACCTCAAGTATAATGGCCAGATTGCTGATTCTATTCCAGATGTCTTATTCAATCTATCTCGAATCGAACGGATTGATCTCACGGGTAACAGCCTGTCTGGTAGGCTCCCAAACAGCATGTGTGACAATGTTCCTAAATTGAGTGGACTGTATCTCTCTGCAAACCTACTCAGTGGGCAGATTCCATTCAATATCTACAAGTGCAGCAATCTCCACAACTTGTCCTTGTCTTATAATCATTTCAATGGCAGCATTCCTACTTCAGTTGGATTGCTGACCAACCTCCAAACCTTGTTTCTAGGGATAAACAGCTTCCAAGGTATGTGTTTCTCAGCATTTTAAACATCTTGAAATGATTTTTTCATCATCTTATATGAGATATTACGGTTTCATTTCCCTCATAATGCTGCTATTTTCAGGGGGGCTTCCACCAGACCTACGGAACCTCTCTCGATTGCAGGTTCTCAGCCTAACAGGTGCATCTCTGAGAGGGCAAATCCCAACTTTTATCTTTAACATGTCTTCTCTGGAGAGGGTAGATCTCTCCAACAACAGCTTCTCTGGAGACCTTCCAATAGCCATGTGTGGTAGTGAAGCTAAACTCCAGCAGCTGTTTCTTGGTTCCAATCAGCTAACTGGGGCTGTTTCAGACAACCTATGTTTCTGCAGAAGCCTTTCTTTGATATCTTTGTCAGACAACAACTTCACAGGCAACATACCTAAGTGTCTTAGCAACCTCACCGCGCTGAATTACTTATATTTAGGCAACAACAACTTTACAGGTATAGTTTGCTTGCATAAGAATGGAATGAATGATCATTGCTATATTCTTGTATTCTTACATTCTAAGGTCACTACATTGGCAGGTGAACTACCAGCTGAGCTTGGTAATCTTCCTCTGGTGCATATCAATGTCCGATACAACGGATTATCTGGTGCTGTCCCAATCTCCATCTTCAACATATCATCATTGAACACGATTAATCTTGCAGTCAATCGCTTCACAGGGCAGCTTCCTCCAACATTCGGGCTTTCACTTCCTAATCTGGAACTGCTTTACTTGAGTAACAATGAATTCAGTGGACCGCTTCCAAGCTCCATGAGCAATGCTTCTAGCCTTCTTATCATGTCTATGAGCAGTAACTCCTTCGCTGGCTCCATACCCGATTTAGGTAATTTAAGACTCTTGCAACGCATATATATCGCGGAGAATAATCTAACAGGAAGATCTCCAAACCAGGAACTGACATTTTTGACTTCATTGACAAAGTGCCGGTTCTTGCTAGCAATGGAATTATCACTAAATCAGCTCAACGGTATGCTTCCTGCTTCAATAGGCAACTTCTCTTCCACTTTTCAAATTTTTAGAGTATTCGGGTGTGGAATCAGAGGTCCCATTCCTGCTGAGATTGGTAACTTGACCAACTTACGTGACTTGTATTTGGACAGCAACGAGCTGACAGGATCCATACCAAGCTCACTAGGAAATCTAGGCCAACTCATCCGCGTGTATCTTGAATACAACAAGCTCGATGGAAACCTCCCTCAACATCTTTGCTTGCTAGGCCGTTTAGGAGACATCTACGTGAGCGATAACATGCTCCGTGGTCCAATTCCTACGTGCATTGGTGAAATGAAATCATTGAGAAGACTATATCTCGACTCAAATAGGATGGAATCTAGCATACCATCCACCTTGTGGAACCTTGATTTAGTGGCATTGAACTTGTCCACAAACAGTTTGAATGGCTCTCTGCCAGCTGAGGTTGGAAACTTGAAGGCTATCACGGATTTAGACCTGTCGTGGAATCAGTTCACAGGCGAAGTTCCTAGCTCCATCGACGGAGCAGAGTCATTGGTTGTGCTATCTTTGGCACACAACAAGTTTGAAGGGCCTATTCCTGCATCCATTGGAAACTTGAGAGGCTTAGAGTCATTGGATCTGTCGCTCAATAGTTTTTCGGGTTCTATACCTAAATCACTCGAGGGGCTCTCCTACCTTACATACTTCAATGTTTCTTACAACAGATTGGAAGGAGAGATCCCTGCAGGAGGTAGTTTTGCTAACTTTACTGCTCAATCATTCCTAATGAACCTTGGTCTGTGTAGTGCAGCTCGTGCGGAGCAGCTACGAGTCCCACATTGTCGAGAGAGGTCCAAGAATGTGGGCTCATTGCTCAAATACATCATACCACCTTCTATACTAGCCATCATTTTCATCTTCACCATCTTTTGGGTGATAAAAAGGCGAAAACCGGATGAGACACCAGAAGCTGATATCCCATCACTCCATTCATGGAGAGGGAGTTCAAGATTCGAACTTCAACGGATGACCAATGGCTTCTGCGAGAGCAACATTCTCGGAGAGGGTGGTTTTGGGGTTGTATACAAAGGAACTCTTTCGAGTGGCCTCACTGTTGCTGTGAAAGTTTTCAACCTGCACTCGGAGATAGTGGCCAAAAGCTTTGACACGGAAATAGAAGTTCTGAGCGCCATTCGCCATAGAAACCTGATCAAAATCATCGACTGCTGCAGCAGTGACGACTTCAAAGCTTTGATCTACGAGTACATGCCTAATGGGAGCCTCGAGAAATGGCTGTATTCCCACAACTGCTTCTTGGACTTGCAGCAGAGATTGAACATAGTCATAGACGTTGCATCAGCCTTGGAGTATCTACACACTGGCCTCGAATCCCCTATTGTTCATTGCGACCTGAAGCCTAGTAACGTCCTACTAGACGAAGATATGACTGCTCGTGTTAGTGACTTCGGTATAGCCAAGCTCTTCGGGGAAGGAGAGCTGATGACTCAGACCAGAACCTTAGCAACTGTTGGATATATGGCTCCAGGTAATCTCAACCTTCTTACAATGCCATCACGAGCCTTATCGAGCTTCTGACTCTCGTTCGTGCTTTCTCAAATGCAGAGTATGGAGCTCAAGGCATAGTGTCAACCAGTGGTGACGTATACAGCTTCGGCGTGATGCTGCTCGAGGTGTGCACGAGGAAGAGGCCGACAGACGAGATGTTCGTTGAGGAAATGAGCTTGAAGAGATGGGTGAGCCTCTCGTTGCAAGAAAACGCGTTAACCGAAGTGGTGGACGCGAATTTGCTGGCCGGAGAAGAGAAGGATTTGTCAGCAAAGGAGGAGTGCTTGGCATCTGTTGTGAGCTTGGCCATGGCATGCTTGGCTACTTCCCCTTTGGATAGAATCAAAATCAATGATGTAGTAAGCATGCTGGAAAATATCAGAACTGTGTTTGTAGCTAAAGTCAAGAATGCAGAGCTATTTGAACTTCACATGGATTCAAAATGAGAGAGGTTTTTGGCTAAATCTTGAAGAAGATACTACTTTGTTTCTAGCAAAAAAAAAAAAAAAAAAACACTAATAATAATTGGTTTATGTTTGAGATGTGTGTTGATGTTTGGAGTTATTTCATGTTAAATGTATCCACTTCGATTGTGGATATTAGTCTTAGCCACTTTATAATAGTGAGATATTCCTTTCGTTACAAGTACAAGACGATTTTTGTATGGCTTTGTAAAAAGAGAGTTGTATCCTAATATAGACAAATATAGGTAAATCATGTTTCATATTGATTTTCGAATATAGTTGACTCACGCCTTAGTTACCCGATTTATTAATTTTTAAAAAAACTAATATTTCATAAATATTTGATTTATTAAAAAACTGGATAGATTAATTGGATTATCAGTGAAATTGAATGAATTTTATGGGTTAACCGGATGAATTAGTTTGATTATTGAATTTTATTGGTCGATTGAATGAATTAGAATGATGAAATTGCTGAATTTTATGAGTTAATTGGATGGATTGTTGAAATTATATGAACCACAATTTTTTTTTAAAAGTTCAAACTAATAAATACAAAGTTTGTAATTATTCTTGGCTAGCATTAATTAATAATTTATTCAATTTTTTTTACTAGATTATTTGCTCCACAATTTCATAAATTTTCTTTTTTGCTTCTACAATTGTAAGGTCAACTATATTTTCTCTAGTATGCTTTTTGCATACCCTCTTAAATTTGATACATAATTTAAATGGAGGGAAAGTGTTTTTCTTATCCTCAAACTTATAATCAATAAATCATAAGCAAAATATATGACCATTATTACACTTGGAGATTGGAGACCCAAACCCATTCTCATAATATCATGTACGTGGCTTTCTCAATTAAAAGTAGGCTGACTGTTAGGAAACGCATTAAATAGTCATAAATATTCCAGCTTCCCGCAGTGAGAAATATTAGATCAATCAATCAAGATTTCACCATAGAGGTGTTCTTCAACTGGCCATGCTTTAAGTGGCATAATTTATGTAATCTTGAGGCTAAGCAAGGTTTGAGTTAACATACCAAATATCTTGCACATGTCATCTAACTTGATGGTGAAACCCTCTTGCTTCCTCATTCTTGTTGCATTTTTGTTATCCAGAGTTGGTGCAAATGATTCGGACGCAGCCATAGATGAAGATGCACTTCTTGCCTTCAAATCCGCCATCATCGCAGACCCTTATCAGATCTTGAGCAGAAACTGGTCTAGTGATGCATCTGTTTGCAGCTGGATTGGTGTCTCTTGCAGTGTCATTGGTCAGAGAGTGACGGCCCTCAACGTCTCTGGTTTTGGATTCGAAGGCCCTCTTGTCCCACATCTCGGAAACCTGACATTTCTGCAGTTTTTAGTCCTTACCAGCAATAGTTTCACAGGTATCATACCCCACGAGCTGTCTAATCTGAGGCATCTGAGAGTTTTTGATGTTGGATCCAACAATTTAACTGGAGATATACCCTCATGGTTTGGGACCTTGAGGGAGCTGCAAAGCGTTTTTCTTGATCACAACGCGTTTTCCGGCAGCATTCCGCAGTCATTAGGCAACAACACTAAGCTCAGGATACTGAAATTGGATTACAATTTGCTTGGAGGAGTTATCCCGGAAGAGATTGGCAATCTTTCTTCTTTGGAAGTGTTAGACCTCAAGTACAATGGCCAGATTACTGATTCTATTCCAGATGCCATATTCAACTTATCTCGAATCGAAAAGATCGATCTCACGGGTAACAGCTTGTCTGGTAGGCTCCCAAACAGCATGTGTGATAATGTTCCTAAACTGAAAGGGTTGCATCTCTCTGCAAACATACTCAGTGGGCAGATTCCATTCAATATCTACAAGTGCAGAGCTCTCAATGACTTGTCCTTGTCTTATAATCATTTCAATGGCAACATTCCTACTTCAGTTGGATTGCTGACCAACCTCGAAACCTTGCTTCTAGGGATAAACAGCTTCCAAGGTATGTGTTTCTCAGCATTTTGAACATCTTGAAAGGGTTTTATTCATCATCTTAATGCTGGTATTTTCAGGAGGGATTCCACCAGACCTACGGAACCTCTCTCGTTTGCAGGCTCTCAGCCTAACAGGTGCATCTCTAAGTGGGAAGATCCCAAGCTTTATCTTTAACATGTCTTCTCTGGAGGGGGTAGATCTCTCCAATAACAGTTTCTCAGGAGACCTTCCAGCGGCCACATGTGGTAGTATAGCTAAACTCGAGCGGCTGTATCTTGGTTCCAATCAGCTAAGTGGGGTAGTTTTAAACAAATTATGCGCCTGCAGAAGCCTTTCTTTGATATCTCTGGCAGACAACAACTTCACAGGAAACATACCAAAGTGTCTTGGCAACCTCACTGCGCTGAATTACCTATATCTGGGCAACAACAACTTTACGGGTATAGTTCGCTTGCATAAGAATGGAATTTATCTTTGCTAGCTTCTTGTATTCTAGTTTTTGAGGTCTCTAGTCTACATTGGCAGGTGAGCTACCATCTGAGCTTGGTAGCCTTGCTCTGGTGCATATTGATGTCTATAACAATGGATTATCTGGTGCCATCCCAATCTCCATCTTCAACATATCATCATTGAACACGATTGTACTTTCAGCCAATAGCTTCACAGGGCAGCTTCCTCCGACAATGGGGCTTTCACTTTCTAATCTAGAACAGCTTCTCTTGAGTGACAACAAACTCAGTGGTCGGCTTCCAAGCTCCATCAGCAATGCTTCTAGTCTTCGTATCATAGATATGACCAATAACGCCTTCGCTGGCTCCATACCCGATTTTGGTAATTTAAGACTCTTGCAACGCATATATGTTGGGGAGAATAATCTAACAGGAAGATCTCCAAACCAAGAACTGACATTTTTGACTTCATTGACAAAGTGCCGGTTCTTGCTAGCAATAGAATTCTCACTAAATCAGCTGAATAGTGTGCTTCCTGCTTCAATAGGCAACTTCTCTTCCACTTTTCAAATTTTTAAAGCATTCGGGTGTGGAATCAGAGGTCCCATTCCTGCTGAGATTGGTAACTTGACCAACTTACGCGACTTGTATTTGGACAGTAATGAGCTGACAGGATCCATTCCAAGCTCACTCGGAAATCTAGGCCAACTCATCCGCGTGTATCTTGAATACAACAAGCTCGATGGAAACCTCCCTGGACATCTTTGCTTGCTAGACCGTTTAGGAGACATCTACGTTAGCAATAACATGCTCCGTGGTCCAATCCCTACGTGCATTGGAGAAATGAAATCATTGAGAAGACTATATCTCGACTCAAATAAGTTGGAATCTGACGTACCGTCCACCTTGTGGAACCTTGATGACCTAGTGGCGTTGAACTTGTCCACAAACAGTTTGAATGGCTCTCTGCCAGCTGAGATTGGAAACTTGAAGACTATCACGGATTTGGACTTGTCGTGGAATCAGTTCTCAGGCGAAATCCCAAGCTCCATCGACAAAGCAGAGTCGTTGGTTGTGCTATCATTGGCACATAACAGGTTTCAAGGGCATATTCCTGCATCCATTGGAAACCTGAGAGGGTTAGAGTCATTGGATCTGTCGTTCAATAGCTTTTCGGGTTCTATACCAAAATCACTCGAGGGGCTCTCCTACCTTACATACTTCAATGTTTCTTACAACAGATTAGAAGGAGAGATCCCTGCAGGAGGTACTTTTGCTAACTTTACTCCTCAATCATTCGTAATGAACTATGGTCTGTGCAGTGCAGCTCGGGCACAGCAGCTACAAGTTCCTCCTTGTCGAGAGAGGTCCAAGAATGTGGGCTCGTGGATCAAATATGTCATACCATCTTCCATACTAGCCATCATTTTCATGTTCATCATTTTTTTGGTGATAAGAAGGCGAAAATCGAGCATGGATGAGCTACCAGAAGCTGAAATGCCACTCCATTCATGGAAAGGGAGTTCACGTCTTGAACTTCAACGGGCGACCAATGGCTTCTGTGAGAGCAACATTCTTGGAGAGGGAAGTTTTGGGGTTGTATACAAAGGAACTCTTTCGAGTGGCCTTACTGTTGCTGTGAAAGTTTTCAACCTGCACTCAGAGACAGGGGCCATAAGCTTTGACAAGGAAATAGAGGTTTTGAGCACCATTCGCCATAGGAATCTGATCAAAATCATCGACTG
This sequence comes from Plectranthus barbatus, assembly GCA_026898455.1. Classification (NCBI taxonomy): domain Eukaryota; kingdom Viridiplantae; phylum Streptophyta; class Magnoliopsida; order Lamiales; family Lamiaceae; genus Plectranthus; species Plectranthus barbatus. The sequence goes on along the minus strand of JAPKLW010000030.1, from coordinate 1,221,564 downwards.
CTGCAGCAGCAACGATTTCAAAGCTTTGGTATACGAGTACATGCCTAATGGGAGCCTCGAGAGATGGTTGTATTCCCACAACTGCTTCTTGGACTTGCAGCAGAGATTGAACATAGTTATAGATGTTGCGTTAGCCTTGGAATATCTTCACCTTCGCCTCGAATCCCCAATTGTTCACTGCGATTTGAAGCCTAGTAATGTCCTACTAGACAAAGATATGACTGCTCGTGTTGGTGACTTTGGTATAGCCAAGCTCTTTGGCGAAGGAGAGCTGATGACTCAAACAAGAACCTTAGCAACTGTTGGATATATGGCTCCAGGTACTTAAGAGTTTTCAGGATCAACTCGAAAAAAACTTGAAATCTCAACCTTCTTACAATACCATCACGAGCCTTATCGAGCTGTTAACTCATTCTTTAACTCTCAATGCAGAATATGGAGCTCAAGGCATAGTGTCAACCAGTGGTGATGTATACAGCTTCGGCATACTGCTGCTCGAGGTGTGCACTAGGAAAAGGCCGACAGACGAGATGTTTGGCGAAGAAATGAGCTTGAAGAGATGGGTGAGCCTCTCATTGCAAGAAAACGCGATAGCCGAAGTTGTGGACGCGAATTTGATCGACAGAGAAGAGAAGGATTTTTCATCAGCAAAGGAGGAATGCTTGGCATCTGTTCTGAGCTTGGCCATGGCATGCTTAGCCACTTCCCCTTCGAATAGAATCAAAATCAATGAAGTTGTAGCCACGTTGAAAAAGATCAGAGCTGTGTTTTTAGCAAACATTAAGGAATAAGTTACCATACAAACAATGTTTGATCTTATCTTACACAGATGATGAATGAAATTGATGCATTCATGAAAGAATTGTAAAATCCTACACAATCTACCATGATCTGATTTAACACCCTCCAGCGGAAACTCAATGAAACCCTACCTTCCCATCATCCCATCTCTTGATAAATTTAGCACCAAAATTTGTTAACCAGGCAATCAAATGAAGAACAAATATACTAAATTGCATCACAGAGCTCATAACTACTTCCAGCTTTTGTATGTGTGCGCATTTGAGAGAGAGAGAGGGTTTGATTTACCTGCTGAGCTGAATCCGGAGGGTTGAGAGAAGAACGCCTTCATTCCTTAAACCAACGCTAACAATTCTCGAATTCCCAAGTCTCCTATACGCGTTCAAAACAGGAAACGAGGGTTGAATAGACAAATGGTGCAAGGGTTTTGGGGAGGGACGAGAGGCGCTCTGGTTATTGCATAGAAAGTGTTAAAAGAGAGGGGCCGAAGCTGCCATTCGAGCACTCAATGAAAGGAGTGTGTGCAGTGCGACTGTGTGAGAGAGGAAGCAACAACAAAGATCGCCTCAAATTAATTAATGGGTAAAAACTGAATCTTTGCTATCTGTTTGTGGAAGAGACTGGTTCTTATTTTTCATTTTTTTTGTCCACTCTCATTTTTTAAAATGAAAAAAAAAATTCGCTCGCACCAATAAAATATTAATTCCACCACACTCACAAATATTAGTTACTATGCCCGATCAAAATAGGATTAATGTCCCAGGACAGAGGAAGTATTTTTTAAAAAATAAAAATTTCCAACGACACGCACGAGTAATCGCCCGTCTGGGAGCCGAACAATTCAAAAATCTATAATGACACCATTTAAGTAGTTTTTGGGGTCAGATCTAATCTGATTTTTACATCACTATTTATTAAAGAGCTTTTTATTTATCATAAATTCGAGTATTGGTTTACATTATTGCTTGAATGCAGAATACGGAACTCAAGGTATAGTATCCACTAGCGCTGATGTCTACAGCTTTGGCCTAATTCAGTTGGAGATGTTTTACGAGGAAAAAACTAATAGATGAGATGTTTGGAGAGGAAACGAGCTTCATAAAGTGGGGAAGCTTGTGTTTGCATAAAGCGCGATGATCAATATTGCGAATTCTAATTTGCTTGTGACATCTATTCCAAGTTGGGCATTGGAATGTATAACAATTTCACCTTCAGATAGAATTAAAATTAATGAGTGAGGTTTTGACTAATCTTAAGAAGATTAGAACTTTGTTTCTAGCTAACATTTGTAATTACTTAGCATAATACATATGTTTGAGTCGTGTGCTGATGTTTGGAGTTGTTTGTGTCTTTCTGAGTCATGTGTTTTTGAAAAGTTGTTTTTCTTACCATCTAGTTTAACAAGGTTTCATTCTTGAATCAATAATCAATTCATGAATATATATGTGTCGGAAACAGGTCTAATGCTTGATTAGTTTATATATTACGTGTATTGATCAGTATTTGTCAAATCTTGTGCATGACTTATTAATATGTATCATGCATATTCATTTAATATATTTTACTTGTTTATTTAGTATATTATGTTTCACATAAATGCATAATATAATAAAAATATAGCCGCTAATTTAAAATAATCTTAACCATCCATATACACGAATCAAAGTCAAGATTGGTTCTAGTTGATATATTTACTATTTAGCATCTAATCTATGCTTATATGTGCAAGAATTACAAAAACACACTTTCCCTCCTAAAAGCATAACATCAACACTATTTTATTTTTTTAATTTTACTTTGTTTACTTCTCTATATTTTTTCAATGCATAACTTACTTTACACCCATATGTTGTACAAATCAAATATTTGATGCTTATTTTATACCGTTAAAATGTAATATATAAAATTATACAGTAATTATAGAGAAGCATGCTCAATTTTTATTTTCCATTATTATATATTAATATAATCATAATAAATATTATTCCCAATATTGTACATCCAATTATATATAAATTTAATAAAAATAAAATAAACTAGATCAAAACTAAAATAATTTTTCGACCAAATTGAAACCACCCAAAACCTTCCGTTTCGTTCAATTTACGATTCAAGGTTGAATATTGCTCATCCTACTTATTAATTTTTTTTTTATTGTATATAATACATATAATATAAAAGAAATTGCATGCTCCCCCAAAATCTCAAACTCAAATTCCAAATGGCCAATGGGTTCCTACATTTTGAGATATTCCGATTATTTTATCCACTTGCTTAGATTGGTCAATGTTGCAAACAATCATATTTTTCAATGATATCTTCTACTTCTGCGCGATTTTTCAAGAATCAACAACCAAATAAAGAAAAAAATTTAGTTACTGATTGATCTGACTGCACTTCCCTTTCTTGGTTAGAATCAAGAAATTTTTATTTTTTATTTTTGCTTCAACAACTTCATATCATGTTTTTTCTTATTTTCATCCATTTTTTTCGATAAAAAGGGTTATTTCATAAAATACCCTTTCACCATATTAGAAAAACGAAAAAAAAAAATCCGGCTAAAAAGGGTTGAAGCCCCAAGGTACTTCACTCACAGATAAATCTAGATTTCATTATCGAGGTGTTCTTCAAGTGGGGTCATCCTTAAAAAGGGCACAATTTCTATAATCTTGAGGCTAAGCATATGTTGTTCGGAATTACTCCCTCCGTCCCAAGTAAATTGTCCACATTTCCTTTTTCGTTTGCCCCACAATATTAGTCAACTTTCCTAAAATAGCAAATTTCTCACACTCATCAATAAAATATTCATTCCACTATCACTCACTACTAGTCACATGCATTGATTATCGTGCCCAGTTAAATGTGGATAATTTAACCGGGACGGAGGGAGTATTTCAAATTAAATGTACCCCACATGACAATGGCCTAAGCCACCTGATGATGACAGCTAGACATCCCAATTTTTATAAAACAATTTTGTAAGGAGAAGTTGAATTTTAATACAGTATTAATATTGCATTTGCGTGCGATGCGTGCAAATTATATTTTATTATAACTACTACTAGAATTTCACCTGCGTGTTGCACAAAAGTAATTGTATACGAAAGTAATTGTATACGTTATGATGTGTACTCGTGTTTCCTCAATTCAGTTTCAATTCAAAATTTTAATAATATTTATAGTTTATTGTATAATAATGTAATCACTAAAATATTGGATTAGGGGTGGGACGGTACGGTATACCGAAATTTTTTTGCCGTACCGTATACCGTACCGAACTTTACGGTATGAGAAAATGCATACCGTTACCGTACTGTAACTATCGGTATACCGAAGTTCGGTATAACATAAATTGAATACCGTTATCGTACCATAATAATGGTATACCGTACCGTACCGAAATTTTACGGTATACCGTACCGTACCGAATATTATTAATTAAAATAATATATAAATTTTAATAATATTATTGTTTAATTAAAAAATTAGTTCCAAGTCAACTTCTCACCGGCTATGTGGTCGGCAACCTTGTCCCGATTACCATCAAATTGATGGTTTAGGTAATAACACTAATTAGCTATACAAAGATGTATTTTATAGGTAACTCAATTCATTTGTATTTGATAATTAACCGATGTGGGATATCAAATTGGCTGCTCATTATAGATGCTTTCATTTGTGTGTGTTTTATTCTTTATCAATGTGGGATACTTTATTATGTAGGATAGTAACTTTAAAAAAGTTACTTATTTTGTTGTTATTTTTTCTTCTAACCATATTCTTTTTAAAATTATTTTTTATCATTATTTTCTTCTAATCCAATTTCTAATTACATGTCATGCAATTTTATCAACTCACTATTTTTTATCATACCAAACTACAATTGTTATTAACTTTTGTTTAAATATTATTGTCTATTTTTTATTATATTCTATCATTCTACAAGTGCAATAATATAATATAAATTATTTTTTAATAACTATACACAACTAAGTAAAATGACCATATGTATCAAAATGTTAAATGAAAAGAAATGAAATTGTGAATCATTATAATACCAAAACATGTCTTAACACTAATATTATTTATGTTCAAATAATCACTTTTCAATATAACAAAACAATTATGATAATTTACATCATAACAATTAAATTATAACAAAATAAATATTAAAAATAAAATAATAATGTACTAATAATTATTAGAATTTCAATCTAGGTGTTATTCTTAAAACGTCTCAATAACAAAAATAAGTTGAACGATGGAGAATAAAGAATTAAAATTAGAAAAGTATTAGATATGAACATTTATTAAAATAAATATATAGGATAAATACTACTCCCTCCGTCCCAGGACAGTCGCAACGTTTTCCTTTTTGGTCCGTCCCAGAACACTTGCAACGTTTTCTTTTTTGGAAAGTTTTTATTAATTAATTACACATTAAACATACTCTACTCCTACCCCACTATCTCTCCTAATCATTAACCTACTAATCCTACTCCACTAACTTTTCATCACTTTTTCTTAACCTCCGTGCCCGGTCAAACGTCTCAAGAGACCCGGGACGGAGGGAGTATTATATATGAATAATATTATATTATTTAAAATAAAAATAATATTTATTTTTTCGGTACGGTATGTAGACGGTATACCCTATATTTTAGAATCTCATACCGTTACCGTACCGTAGACATTCGGTACGGTATTATACCTTACCGTTAATGACGGTATATCAAGATTTCGGTATTTTCGATAATTTTTCGATACGATATGTACGGTATATTGGTATTTTTCCCCACCCCTATATTGCATCATAAAAATCCAAAATTTGTCCCTTAAATTTGCAGCATTTCATGTATTTATAAGTTGATTTCTACTTAAAAAGAGTTCAGGAGAATAAAATTATTTGAGGGGAGTAATAAGATTTTAATTTTAAAAGTCATCCAAATTTTTATTAAATATGATTAATTATGATAACGCCATCGTAATTTAATAAAAATCAAATTATGGCACGGTTATGCCTCCACACCAGTTATGCAATTAGGCTGATTACGCATGATTATGATCAAATAAAAAATCAATAAAGATTATCAGTTAGCATAATTGTGTGTTAATGCATAAGTCATCATAAAGATTAATAACTATTTTTTCGACATTATGAACTTATATTTATACACACATTCAGTTTCGATTGAATATTTTAATAATAGTTATAAATTTATATTTTATTGTCTAAAAAATTGATCAAAGATTAACAATTATATCATTAAAGGTTATGTTTATTAGGTGTAACACATTATCAATGGTTATCAAATAGAATTATTTTGGGCGAAATTTTTTTTCAACAAACTTGTTTAATTTAGTATAATAAATAGATATAAAATTATAGCTTCAATTATTTTTTTATTTCAATAAATTTTATTTTAAATAAAGTTCTTGTTAGTTAAAAATATTGATATTGAAGTCACGATTTATTTGAAAGTTGAGTATAGAAGTCTAATCTAAATTTAAATTAAAATGAAATATATAATGAAGATGATTGTCTATTATTATGTAAAAATAATATATGAGTCAAGATTTATTTGCAATTTAAGTACAAATCTAAATTCAAATCGAAATGAGGTTATAATCAATTATAAATATATTATTACTATCAAGTTTAGATTAAGTAAATATATTCGCCAACATTAAATTTATTGTATATTTAAATATAATTAATAAATATGTAAATTATTGATACCATATCTAAGTCTAAAACCGAAAAGCTATTTGATGTAAATAAATATCAGCCATAATTTTAAATGCACGCCATTATTTTATAATTAAGAAAGAAATAAATTTTACATAAAAATTAAAAATAATTTAGACTTAATAATTGTAGCCATAACTAACTGTTCCCGCCTTTTATTTATATTAATTACTTCTTTGGTTTAGTATATATATAGATAGATTTATGTATATGTCATGTAATAGATAAAGAAATTTCCTTATCTTTCATTATCAAGAATACATATTATATACAAAAGGATATCCACTAATTATGTTAATTTAAAATGTAACTGAAGATACACTAAATATATACATTAATTTAGCTATATCTATTACACCCCCGCAATCGGAAGGGGTGGAAGAACATTCAGATTGGACCGAAAATCAGCAAAAAGAATAAGTGGTAGTCCCTTTGTGAAAATATCAGCCAGTTGATGACGAGAAGGAACTGTAACATTCGAACTTCACCTCGAGAGACCTTTTTCCTGACAAAATGAATATCCTATTCAATATGTTTGGTGCGTTGATGTTGTACCGGATTCTCAGATAAGTAAATAGTACTCATGTTATCACAATAAACCTAGGTGGCCGTTTGAATAGGGCAATGAAGCTCAAGAAGAAGATTACGAATCCAACAAGTTTCTGAAACAACATTAGTTTCATCAAACAAAGTCCCGCCAGATTAGTCCATATTTTCATTTTCGTCTGTCCCACCAGATTAGTCCACTTTCCTAAAATGAAAAAAAATCTTCTCACATCAATAAAATATTAATTCCACAACACTCACAAACATTGTTTTCTGTGCCAAAGTGGACTAATCTAATGGGACGGAGGGAGTATATATTAATTGTTAGGAATTGAGTTTCAGTTCACCTCTTAATTTGATATTTTGATATGTCAAAACTTACATTAGTACTAAGTTTCTAGAGTCATTAAATGTAATCCATGTATATGATTCATCGTGTTGTTATAGTCTAGAAACTTAGATGCTGAAGACCGAGCTAACTATCAGAAAGTGAGTTTCTGATGATGGATTTCAAGAAGACCAAGAACTAGAGATATCCAGAACCAAGTTCACATGCTTAAAGAAAAGATCCAAAGAAACTTGAAGTTCTGAAGATATGTGTTCGTGCTTGAAATTTAGTTTTTGGAAACTGAGTTTCACTAAGTATGGCAAAAGCAAATACTGACTTTGGAATGTCACTATAGAGGATTATTATTTCAAAAGCACGTGAAACACAAGTGGTCGAAGTCAGACTTAAAGGCATTTCAATGCTAAGTCAAAAATTCAGTACGAGGATATCTCATACTGAGATTCCTCGGACTGAAACTTAGTCTGACACAATGTTGGTGGAAAGTACACTACCAAAGCAGAAAGCAGATGGCAGAGCAGACCAAAAGTATGGGCGATGATTCGACGACATTCCTCTTGTCTCTAACGACTGGATTTGTGTGTCTAACGGGAAGAATTCAAATCATCAACCACTCTGCACCTGGAGACTATAAATAGATCGACATTCAAGCAGAATCAACAATCAAAAATCATGTGCTGAGCCGACACTCTGCTCAACTTTCTACTCAAAGCTTTGTGATATTCCGTGTACTTTATACACGAGACTTGAGTTTCTAACTCAAGTTATCACTTCCTTGCATCTGTCTAAGTGCACGAGGCTGAAGCTATTTCTTTGGTGAATATAACTTTTCTAAGTTATATTCATAACAGTCATTATCCTACTCTGGGATATTGATTCTTACGGGAATTAGCCAAACTCACTGTGTTCTGGGAAGAATGAGAAAACATCCAACATCCAGAAAGAAGGCTGCGGGGTGCATCATCGCTTCAACCTGAAGAAGGATCAGCTTACAAGGAGCTCCTAGGCGAGTGACGACAGCAGACCGAAGGACGAAGGTTTCCAACGGGTTATCCATAGATCGTAAGGAGACTTGTATTCTGAAACTTAGTGGATTCCCGATTAAGTTTGGAAGAGTGGACGTGGACTTTGATTCCGAACCACTATAAATATCCTGAGTCATTTACTTGCTTTCTTTAAGCTTTTGCATTTAAGTTTCTAAACTTACTTAGAACCTTCAATACTTGTCTAAGTATTGAAGCGTATATCTGTGAAACTTACTTAATCACTTCTGAGCTAAACTTACTTTTTCAATAACCTGAAAATTGAGTCTTAGTCAGTTTTCAGAGTCAAGTGCATATTAATCTTACTTCTGCTGCACACTTATATACTCTGATTTCGGGACCAATATTAATTTTGTTGTTAGTAAATATAATCAAATTTTAATGCATAGACATTTTCACTTGTTAGGTAATTAATTAAACAGTTCAATTAATAAACTATTAATGCAACTATTGTTTTCATATAAAACATTCATTTTTTAAAACATATCAAGATATAGATTAATTATAAAATTATAAAATATATATGTATTTAATAATAATTACTTATTATGGAAACAACAATTACATAATCCTAAAATATTTATATATAATATGAGTAATGATATGCTGCCCACCTTATGGTGAGCTTTCGTGAGCTACAAGAATATAATATACCCTAATTGGATGTATGAACCCTACGGTTGAATTTATAAAATTAATTAAAACTATAATAAATTAAAATTATAAAAAATAAATGATTAGCAAAATAAAATTTTATTAAAAAAAATAAAAATATATGTTATAGCTCACAGAAGCTCACCATAAGGTGGACAGCATATCATTTCTCTAAATAATATTATATATAATTCTTGAATATTTATATATTATTAGCCATAATAATTAAGTTAGTTAATGAATAAAATAGTTAAATGAATAATTAATTAATGCAATTAAATATATTCATATTTAGCTGTGATTTTGTTTTAATTATAATAATGGGAGCTCCAATAGCACGAACTACCTTAAACGGAGTAGTTCGTAAGTAAAAATAACTATTGATTTTCGAATATGGTGATTCCAAATATAACCACAATTTTACTCAACATAGTCCCTTATTATTTTAAAAAATAGATTTATTATATAATATTACAACTTTACCCTAAAAAATTTTAGTTTAAAATATATACAGTATCTATATCTATATCTATATATATATACTAAAGTAAAGAAATAGTTACAAAAAAAAGGCGGAATTATTTTTAATTATTTTATTTTTAAATATATTATTATTTAATTGATTAGTTATTAACGAATACTAATCTATAAATATATTAAAGCAAAGTAGTAAAAAAAACATTGTTCCCGCCAAAACTTTTTTATATTAATTTTTTATTTTATTATAACATAAATATACAATAAATAATAATAATATAATAAAAATATATTTAGCACTTTTTATTTAAAATATTATCTCAATTTTATTATATTTACTATTTTTTTAATTAATACAAAAATAGTATCTTTTATGGGTTAATATTTAAATTGAATTTCATAGACTCTGTATTTGACATACTTTTTTTTATTTTTATTGTATGTATGTATATATATATAGTTTAATTTATAATAAAAATCTCTAAATTTAATATTGATAAATAAGAATTAAATATATTTTAAAAGTATTGCTAAAAATGTTAAGACATATAACTTTGTTGATTATATCTTAAGATCATAAAATAAGACATTATATATTTAATACGTGCATAGCACATGTGTAAATCTAGATCTCTATCGATATAATATATTAAAGGAGAATAGTAACTTATTAATAGTTTTGTCAAAAATATAAATTGATTTTTTTTAATTATTTATTCTATTATGACATAGAAATATAATATACAATAATAAAAATATAACAAAATTATATTTCTCACTTTTCATTAAAATATTACATCTCACGAATTAATTATGTTTACTATTTTTTAATAATATAAATATAACATATTTTATTTAAATCAGATTTCATATACTTTATGTTTGATATGCTTCTTCTTATTTTATTAATATATATATATATATAGTTCGACATAAAGTAGAGAAAATAAGTTATATTATAATATATTAAATATAATTTTTATGAATACAAATCAAATATATTTAAAAAGAATTGTTAAAAAATGTTAAGATATATAACTTTGTAAATTCTATCTTAATATTATAAAATAATACATCATATATTTAATTCGTGCATCGCGCGGGTGCAAATCTAGTTTATATTATATTTAAACAATCAACTAATTCTTTTATTTTTAATATGTGAAACGATTTATTATCTATCTTATAAAATAACATTCACAAAATAATGTTGTAGTTAGGGTTGTAAATGAATCAAACTGTTCGTGAATTACTCGAATCTTGATTCGATAAAAGCTTGTTTGAGCTCCGTCTAATATATATTAAAGTAGAGTAGTCATGCAAAAACTGCTCTCTCCAAAATCATTTTTAGATTAATTTTTATTATATTTAAAAAATAAAATATTACATCTACAATCCTATTTTTTTCAATATCAATTCCACTCGGCCCATTGCATCCATAATTTCAATTTAATATTATTGAGTCATTATCATACTATAATATCTTTTGAAAATAAATTATATATATATATATATATAATTTTATAAAAATTTTAAACAATATTCATTAAATGATTATTGTTAATATAATTTAAAAATCTTAATTTTCCTTATACATTTTTTTCATAAATACAGAGAATTTATCCTTTTCTTATATACTTCGTTATATACTAAGTTTTGAATATTTTATTTGCCATCAAAATTTGAACTTATTTTATCAACGTCTACACAAATTTGATGAATGTGTTATAAATACAAACTTTGTATTATTTAAGATATAGAATATTACAAAATATTTTACAGTTCAATTAACATTCATTTTTTAAATATCGAGTAATTTTAGATAATACTTTGTTGAAGATTGAATAAATATTATTTTAAGATTGTTAAGTTAATTTATTATAAATACAAACTGTAATGATTGCTAAGAGGAAAAAAGATCTTTAAAATTACAAAATATATATCTACAATCTTTTTAAGTATAATGTATCAAGGCTAATAAAGAACATTCTATTAAAATCTGAAGCAAAATAATCTCATTTGCTTATGTGATTTATTGAAAAAAAATATATATATTAATGAATGAAATCATCAACCAAAGAATAAATTAACCGATGAATAAGAATTGTAATACCTATAAAATTACTTCAATTATTCTATATATAGGCAAAAAAAATATCTCAATGTTTAGAAATTTAAAGAACTTTGTTCCAACCTTTTCTTTTGGTGAATTAAATTTCAAATTTTATTTATTTTTTTATATTTGTCCTCTATTGCCGACTCAATCATTAAATGTACATGTCATTGACTTACTTTTACTCACTTATTTTTTAAATAATAATTTTCTTTATCAATAATATATATATTCAAATTTAATAATGAATGCAACTTTTTATATAGTTTCATTTCAACTTTTTCATATAATAAAAATATCTTCATATTTTCAACTAATATTTAATTTTGATAATTTTCTTAATACTTTATCTTGCAGTATAAAAAATACAAATTTGGTATTTAAAAATGAAAGTTATTAAGAAATCAATTAATCGTTAAAAAAATAAAAATAACTTTAAAAACATAATAATATAAAAATAAAAAATTAATTAATGATCTAGAATATATTTAAAAAATAAATATATTATTTAAAATAAAGCAATGTTACGTGGCACAAACAAGACTGTGTGTTGGTGCCACATTACTGCCACATTACACTAATCAACCGAGCTAGCAATGAATGAAAAATATTCCTAATAAAAGTAAATTTCGATATAATTCTCTTATAGAGAAAGTTTGGTGTTTGATGGAGATCGCAGCCCAGGAACTCGAACGAAAGGACTCAGACTCGACGCGGAAGCACACTAAACACTGAAGATGGAAGATCCAACACCTTTGGATTCGAAAACCCTCAAGTACCGTAGTCCAGAATAAATTCTCCTACGACCCAAGAAGCGAATTGATCCAACAACGAAGGATATGAATGAAGACACCACCAATGGATATGACTGTCCAATTGATTAGTCGAAATCGAAACCCTATGGATGATAGGAATTTTCGAAAATTGAGCTTTCAGAAATAAAGGAGAAAACCTCACAAATTTTATTAAACTGAAAACTGAATAAATTGTTCCATAACAAGACCTATATATAGGCAAACTCAAATCCAAATAAGAAAATCAATCTAATAAGGAAATCAAATCCTAATTTCATAAGGAAATCAAATCCTAATCTGATAAGGAAGTCAAATCCTAATAAAACAAGGAAATAAAATCTATATAAAAGATTATTAAAAACCCTAATATATCTAGAAGGAAATAAAGCAACTTCAATTAAACTTCTTCTTTCAGGCCACCGGGATCTCCATCATTCCCCTCTTCTTCAAAAGGATTTATCCTCAAATCCTCGTTGGTACTAGATACAATTGACCATCGTGCATCACCTTTAGTTGGCTTGTTTGGCGTATTATTATCTTCAAATACCGACAAATGTTTGGTCTCATGCACCTTCTTTTTCAAACCATTGGTCTTCACAAAACTGAATTGATCTCTGTTCCTCTCAACCTTCTTCTCTACTGGCGTCATTAACTCTGACTCTGTCATCTTCTGCACTTGACACTGGCTTTGGATTCCTCTAACTGGACAGTTAATAATAGTGAGTGTAGCTGGAACCTCAAATCCTTCATTGTCTTCAACATGACTCTCCAAAGCTGTAGCAACTCTCATATCCTCTTCTTTGGGCTCTTGAATTGAATCACTCATCAACTCGAATTCGGTTATCATTGCCATTGTCTGCTCATTCTCTGATTGAAGTTGTTCTGATGAGATTTTACTAATTGTTTGTGACTCCTTCCAACTAACTTAATTTTGACTTGTGTCTTTGTTGTTAATCCCCCTTCTCTTCAATTGATCCTCAATACAGCTGGCTGTAACGACCATGACAAGCAAGTGATCAAAAGGTTGTAGCTCATCTACTCTTTCTCGGATTTCCCAATTCAATCCAGCCAAAAATCTTTCCATTGTTGACTGTGCATCCTCAATGATATTGGCTCGAATCATTGCTTCATCCATCTCTTTGTAATAGTCTTCTACACTTTTAGACCCTTGCCTCAAATCCTGCAACTTGTAACATAATTTTCGATAGTAGTAATTAGGTACAAAATGTTTTCTCATTACTACTTTCATCTCTTTCCAAGTCATGATTGGCCGCTCTCGATTCTTCTCTTTGTTAATCATCAATTGATCCCACCAAGTAAGAGCATAATCAGAAAACCCCATAGCTGCAAATTTGACTCTCTCACGTCCATAAATCTTTTGACAATCAAAGGCATGCTCAATATTCCTCTCCCAATCAAGATATAATTCAGGATCATATCCTCCTTCAAATAATGGAATGTTCATCTTAATGATTCCCCAAATTGATTAAAGGATAGTTTTTTTTGGAATACAAAAATTACCAAATTACTAGGTAATCAAGAAGAAAAAAAAAGGAAATATTTGAATAAGGTAATTACCAAATTACTTGGTAATCAAGGAGGAAAAAAATATGGATATGGAAATATGTGATTAGGAAAGATTTGAATAAGGTAATTACCAAATTACTTGGTAATCAAGAAGGGAAAAAATATGGATAAAGAAAGATGTGATAAGGAAATATTTGAATAAATATGGTATGATACTAATAATTCAAATCTTGACTAACAAGAACCCTAAAATTAACGACTCAAAAACATGAAAATATACGAATCAAGAACGACACAAGACACGACAACAAACAAGATAAGACTCGATTTTTTTTTTGATTTTTTTTTGACACACGAAATTGAAAGACAAGGAAGAGGAAGAACATGACCTGGATATTGATACCAAAATGATAAGGAAAAGAAAGACACAACCTGGCTCTGGGTACCAAAATGATAAGGAAAAGAAAGACACAACCTGACTCTGTGTACCAAAATGATACGATCCTCGCCGAGAAGGTTTAGATCGCAGCCCAGGACCCAAAGTAGACACGACGCAAAAAATGACACGAACAAAACTGAAAACGAAACGACGTACGGATGAAAGTCCAGCAACCCTAATTCGACCCTTCAAATGACGTATTCCAGACGAATCTCATATACGCCCCAAGAAGCTGAAGAACTAACGACGCAGAACGGTAGAAGACCCTACAATCGGATGTGTAAGTCCGGTTGATAAGTCAATTCGTATTTCAAGGTAATCCACAGAAATTCTTGAGCTTTCAGAATTGGAGAAATAAACTCACAAATATTATTAAACTGAAAACTGAATAAATTGTTCCATAACAAGACCTATATATAGGCAAACTCAAATCCTAATAAGAAAATCAATCTAATAAGGAAATCAAATCCTAATTTCATAAGGAAATCAAATCCTAATCTGATAAGGAAATCAAATCCTAATAAAACAAGGAAATAAAATCTATATAAAAGATTATTAAAAACCCTAATATATCTAGAAGGAAATAAAGCAACTTCAATTAAACTTCTTCTTTCATGCCACCGGGATCTCCATCAGTGTTGGTCCAAAATCAGAGAGTTTTCGTATTGGAAAAAATTATGTTGTCTTACTCTTCACATCTCAAAACTAGAGAACAGTGGTCTATTAACTGTTTAGGCAAAAATAGGAATCAATTTTTATTTTATATACTTATGTATTCTATTATTGCATAAATATACAATAAATAATAAGAAAAATATAGTAAAACTATATTTGTCAATTTTTATTTGAAATATTAGATCTCCCTAATTTATTGTATCTATTATTTTTTAAATAATACCAATATAATATTATTTACGGGATCATATTTAAACTCAAATCTCACGGATTTTATGTTTAATATAGGTTATTTTATTTTTATTAAAGTTATATGTATAGTTTGACGTATAATATAAAAAGTATTTATATTATAATATATTAAATATAATATTAATGAATAAAAATTAAATATGTGTAAAAAGAATTGCTACAAAATACTAAAATATATAACTTTATTAATTATACAAGAGGGTTTGAAGTCGTGACATCCTACCACATAGGCAGGAGCTTGTTACCGCTGGACCAAATGCAATTTTCAATATCTATATGATTTAAAAAAATATATATAATTGCAACGGAATTTTCCGTCGCGAAATATTTAAAAAAAATTCATACGTCTCGAATCCATCGCAAAATCACGACTCATTTTTTTGTCCATCGCGATTCCATTGCAAATTGAGATTTTTTTTGTAGTGTACCATTTTGTGCTTCATTTATTCGATGCCTGCTTTTTTCTATTTCGTGTTGTAAATGAAAGCCAATTAGTCATATTATAGAAGTTAATTTGTGCCAACCCTATCCTATGAAATAAGCGGCACTGTATTTTCTTTCTTCCTTCAAGTACTGGAATCATTTATGCTTATTTATTGAATCACTTCATTCGAATTTACTACATATTTGATTGTAAATTGTACTAATATTTTTACAAAACTTAATGTTGCCAGTGAATACACTAACCAATTGTTTATAGGATTGAAATACGTGAAAATTTGTGATGTCCTTCGTATGATTTGAAGTCTATATGCTGGTATGCACATGATATTCTTCTTCTTTTTTTTATTTTTATTTTATTTTTATCATCTTCTAGCATTTAGTTTTAAATTTCTTTTTCGATTGTGTGGCTTTTCTTCATTTGGTGAATGAAGTAAATAATGTATCAATCAGGAGAGGCAGTGGAAGTGGGAAGAAAGGAGAAAGTGGAACCGATTTTAAAATATTTTTTTTAAGTTTGATTTAGGAATTATAAGGTGTAATGGCAATATTTAAATAGGGGGTTATGTTGAGAAAAATAGTGGCTGCATTTAGAATTACCCTTTCGAATATTATTGATTAATGCCTTAAATATCCGATTTATTAATTATAAACAAAAACTACTAATAAAATACGTTTTCTTATACTTATTCACGGATTGATTTATTTCATAAAAAAATTGATTTGAAATTGAACTAATTTTATTGGTTAATTGGATAAATTGTTGAATTGTTAAATTTAATTAGTTGAAATTATTGAGTTTTATAAGTTAATTGGATGAATTAGTTGAATTGTTAAAATTAATTGGATGAAATTGTTAGAATTTATGGGTTAATTGGATGAAATAGTGAGAATTTCGTGTATTATGGGTTAGCATTAATTAATAATTAATTCAAATTTCTTTTTTTCGTATTTGTAAAACATTTTCAACACGGCTTCACTATTTGTTTCAACACGTTAATAAATTCTCTTTTTTTCCTTCTACAATTGTAAGGTTAAGTATATTTTCACTCAAAACACTTCTCTAGTGTGCTTTTTATATACTACTCCCTCCGTCCCGCCCGAATTGTCCCACCTTCCTTTTTTGTTTGTCCCACTTCATTAGTCTCATTTCTAAATATAATAATTTTTTCACACTCAACAATAAAATATTAATTTCACTCAACTCAGTCAACACTTACAGTCATTGGTACACCGGGGCGGAGGGAGTACTACAATTGGACACATAATTTAAATGGTGAATAGTGTTTCTCCTATTCTCAAATTTATTATCAATTGAATATAAGCAAAATACTTAACCATTACACTTCGAGATCGGTGACCATATTATTATGTACGTGGCTTTCTTGATCAAAAGTAGGCTGACTTTTCATGCCCGCATTTAATTGTGATAAAAACTCCAGCTTCCCACAGTGAGAAATATAGATTATAGATCAATCAATCAAGATTTCATCATTGAGGTGTTCTTCAACTGGCCATGCTTAAAGTGGCATAATTTCTGGAATCTTGAGGCTAAGCATATGTGGTTTAAGGTTTGAGTTAATACACCAAATATCTTGCACATGTCCAAATGAGCTATAACTTGAAGGTGAAAGCCTCTTGCTTCCTCATTCTTGTAGCATTTTTGCTATCAAGAGTTGGTGCAACTGACTCGTCTGAATCAGTTTCGGCTGCAAACATAGATGAAGATGCACTTCTTGCCTTCAAATCTGCAATCATCTCAGACCCTTATCAGATCTTGAGCAAAAACTGGTCTAGTGATGCATCTGTTTGCAGCTGGATTGGTGTCTCTTGCAGTATCATTGGTCAGAGAGTGACGTCCCTCAACGTCTCTGGTTTTGGCTTCGAAGGCCCTCTCGTTCCACACCTCGGAAACCTGACATTTCTCCGGTTTTTAGTCCTTACCAGCAATAACTTCACGGGCATCATACCCCACGAGCTGTCTAATTTGCGGAATCTGAGAGTTTTTGATGTTGGATACAACAACCTAACTGGAGATACACCCTCGTGGTTTGGGACCTTGAGGGAGCTGCATAGCGTTTTTCTTGATCACAACGCGTTTTCTGGCAGTATTCCACAGTCATTAGGCAACAACACTAAGCTGAGGATACTGAAATTGGCTTACAATTTTCTTGGAGGAGCTATACCGAAAGAGATTGGCAATCTTTCTTATTTGGAAGAACTAGACCTCAAGTACAATGGCCAGATTACTGATTCTATTCCAGATGCCATATTCAATCTATCTCGAATCAAATGGATTGATCTCACCGGTAACAGTCTGTCTGGTAGGCTCCCAAACAGCATGTGTGATAATGTTCCTAAATTGAATGGATTATATCTCTCTGCAAACTTACTCAGTGGACAGATTCCTTTCAATATCTACAAGTGCAGCAATCTCCACGACTTGTCCTTGTCTTATAATCATTTCAATGGCAGCATTCCTACTTCAGTTGGATTACTGACCAACCTCCAAACCTTGTTTCTAGGCATAAACAGCTTCCAAGGTATGTGTTTCTCAGCATTTTGAGATGTGGTGGTTCAGTTTTGGTTTCATTAGTCCATGATAATGCTGCTATTTTCAGGGGGGCTTCCACCAGACCTACGGAACCTCTCTCGATTGCAGGTTCTCAGCCTAAGAGGTGCATCTCTAAGAGGGAAAATCCCAACTTTCATCTTTAACATGTCTTCTCTGAAGATGTTAGATCTCTCCAACAACAGTCTCTCAGGAGACCTTCCAATGGCCATGTGTCGTAGTACACCTAAACTCGAACAGCTGTTTCTTGGTATCAATCAGCTAAGTGGGGCAGTTTCAGACAAACTATGTTCCTGCAGAAGCCTTTCTTTGATATCTTTGCCAGGCAACAACTTCACAGGCAACATACCCAAGTGTCTTGGCAACCTCACATCGCTGAATGACCTATATCTGGATTACAACAACTTTACAGGTATAGTTTGATTGCATCAGAATGGAATGATCTTTGCCATCTTCTTTTATTCTAGTTTTTGAGGTATCTACATTGGCAGGTGAACTACCAGCTGAGCTTGGTAGCCTTGCTCTGGTGCATATCAATGTCCGTAACAATGAATTATCTGGTGACATCCCAATCTCCATCTTCAACATATCATCAATCAACACGATTGAACTTTCATTCAATCGCTTCACAGGGAAGCTTCCTCCAACATTTGGACTTTCACTTCCTAATCTAGAACAACTTTACTTGAGTGACAACGAACTCAGTGGTCAGCTTCCAAGCTCCATCAGCAATGCTTCTAGTCTTCGTATCATAGACATGAGCGATAACTCCTTCGCTGGCTTCATACCAGATTTTGGTAATTTAAGACTCTTGCAACGCGTATATATCGGGGAGAATAATCTAACAGGAAGATCTCCAAACCAGGAACTGACATTTTTGTCTTCATTGACAAACTGCCGGTTCTTGCAAGCCATGGAATTCTCACTAAATCAGCTGAATGGTATGCTTCCTGCTTCCATAGGCAACTTTTCTTCCACTTTTCAAATTTTTAGAGCATTCGGGTGTGGAATCAGAGGTCCCATTCCTGCTGAGATTGGTAACTTGACCAACTTACGCGACTTGTATTTGGACAGTAATAAGTTAACAGGATCCATACCAAACTCAATAGGAAATCTAGGCCAACTCATCCGCGTGTATCTTGAATACAACAAGCTCGATGGAAACCTCCCCGGACATCTTTGCTTGCTAGGCCGTTTAGGAGATATCTACGTGAGCGATAACATGCTCCGTGGTCCAATTCCTACGTGCATTGGTGAAATGAAATCACTGAGAAGACTATATCTTGACTCAAATAGGTTGGAATCTAGCATACCATCCACCTTGTGGAACCTTGATTTAGTGGAGTTGAACTTGTCCACAAACAGTTTGAATGGCTCTCTGCCAGCTGAGATTGGAAACTTGAAGGCTATCACGGATTTAGACCTGTCGTGGAATCAGTTCACAGGCGAGATCCCCAGCTCCATCGACGGAGCAGAGTCATTGGTTGTGCTATCTTTGGCCCACAACAAGTTTGAAGGGCCTATTCCTGCATCCATTGGAAACTTGAGAGGCTTAGAGTCATTGGATCTGTCGCTCAATAGTTTTTCGGGTTCTATACCTAAATCACTCGAGGGGCTCTCCTACCTTACATACTTCAATGTTTCTTACAACAGATTAGAAGGAGAGATCCCTGCAGGAGGTAGATTTGCTAACTTTACTGCTCAGTCATTCCTAATGAACTATGGTCTGTGTAGTGCAGCTCATGTGGAACAGCTACAAGTTCCTCATTGTCGAGAAAGGTCCAAGAATGTGGGCTCATTGATCAAATACATCATACCTTCTTCTATACTGGCCATCATTTTCATGTTTACCATTTTTTGGGTGATAAGAAGGCAAAAATCGAGCATGGATGAGCTACCAGAAGCTGAAATCCCACTCCAATCAAGGATAGGGAGTTCACGTCTTGAACTTCAACGTGCGACCAATGGCTTCTGTGAGAGCAACATTCTTGGAGAGGGTGGTTTTGGGGTTGTATACAGAGGAACTCTTTCGAGTGGCCTAACTGTTGCTGTGAAAGTTTTTAAAATGCACTCGGAGATTGGGGCCATAAGCTTTGACAAGGAAGTAGAGGTTTTAAGCGCCATTCGCCATAGGAATCTGATCAAAATCATCAACTGCTGCAGCAGTGACGATTTCAAAGCTTTGGTCTACGAGTACATGCCTAATGGGAGCCTGGAGAAATGGCTATATTTCCACAACTGCTTCTTGGACTTGCAACAGAGATTGAACATAGTCATAGACGTTGCATTAGCCTTGGAATATCTACACATTGGCCTCGAATCCCCGATTGTTCATTGCGATTTGAAGCCTAGTAATGTCCTACTGGACGAAGATATGACTGCTCGTGTTAGTGACTTTGGTATAGCCAAGCTCTTAGGCGAAGGAGAGCCGATGACTCAAACCAGTACTGTAGCAACTGTTGGATATATGGCTCCAGGTACTTGAGAATTTTCAGGATTAACTCCAAAAAAACTTGAAATCTCAACCTTCTCACTATACCATCACGACCCTTATTCTCAATCTCATTCTTTAACTCTCAATGCAGAATATGGAGCTCAAGGCATAGTGTCAACCAGTGGTGATGTATACAGCTTCGGCATACTGCTGCTCGAGGTGTGCACTAGGAAGAGGCCGACAGACGAGATGTTCGGTGAGGAAATGAGCTTGAAGAGATGGGTGAGCCTCTCATTGCAAGAAAACGCGATAGCAGAAGTTGTGGACGCGAATTTGCTCAACAGAGAAGAGAAGGATTTTTCATCAGCAAAGGAGGAATGCTTGGCATCTGTTCTGAGCTTGGCCATGGCATGCTTAGCTACTTCGCCTTCGGATAGAATCAAAATCAATGAAGTAGTAGCCACGTTGAAAAAGATCAGAGCTGTGTTTTCAGCAAACATTAAGGAATAAGTTACCATACAAACAATGTTTGATCTTATCTTACCCAGATGATGAACTAAAATAGATGCATTCATGAAAGACTTGTATAATCCTACACAATCTACCATGATCTGATTTAACGCCTCCAGCGGAAACTCAATGAAACCCTACCTTCCCATTATCCCATCTCTTGATAAATTTAGCACCAAAATTTGTTAACCAGGCAATCAAATGAAGAACAAATATACTAAATTGCATTACTTCCAGCTTTTGTATGTGTGCGCATTTGAGAGAGAGAGAGGGTTTGATTTACCTGCTGAGCTGAATCCGGAGGGTTAAGAGAAGAACGCCTTCATTCCCTTAACCATCGGTAACAATTTTCGAATTCCCAAGTCTCCTATACGCTTTCAACACAGGAAACGAGGGTTGAAGAGAGAAATAGTGCGAGGATTTTGACGAACGACGAGAGGCGCTCTGGTGATTGCATAGAGAGAGAGGGGCCGAAGCTGCCATTCCAGCACTCAATGAAAGGAGTGTGTGCAGTGCGACTGTGTGAGAGAGGAAGCAACAACTCAAATTAATGGGTAAAAACTCAATCTTTGCTATCTGTTTGTGGAAAAGGGGTGTTTGCTATACTTCATTCATCCATATTCATCCATTTTAATTGTTCCAACCTCAATTATCTCATTACTAAAAAATATAATTTTTTTACACTTAATAATAAAATATTAATTTTACTCAACTTATTCTACACTCACACTCTTTGATTATTGTGTCCGGTCAACTCGAAACAATTAAGCTGGAACTGAGGGAATAATTTTTTAAAAAAAATAAAAATTTCCAATTAGGCGCCACGAATAATCGCCCGTCTAGGAGCCGAACAATTCAAAAATCTATAATGACACCATTTAAGTTGTTTTTGGGGTCAGATGTTTGGAGAGGAAACGAGCTTGATAAAGTGGGGTAGCTTGTGTTTGCATAAAGCGCGATGACCAATATTGCGAATTCTAATTTGCTTGTGACATCTATTCCAAGTTGGGCATTGGAATGTATAACAATTTCACCTTCAGATAGAATTAAAATTAATGAGTGAGGTTTTGACTAATCTTAAGAAGATTAGAACTTTGTTTCTAGCTAACATTAGTAATTACTTAGCATAATACATATGTTTGAGTCGTGTGCTGATGTTTGGAGTTGTTTGTGTCTTTGTGAGTTATGTGTTTTTGAAAAGTTGTTTTTCTTACCATCTAGTTTAACAAGGTTTCATTCTTGAATCAATAATCAATTCATGAATATATATGTGTCGGAAACAGGTCTAGTGCTTGATTAGTTTATATATTACGTGTATTGGTCAGTATTTGTTAAATCTTGTGCATGACTTATTAATATGTATCATGGATATTCATTTAATATATTTTACTTGTTTATTTAGAATATTTAAGAGTATTGTGTTTCACATAAATGCATAATATAATAAAAATATAGCCGCTAATTTAAAATAATCTTAACCATCCATATACACGAATCAAAGTCAAGATTGGTTCTAGTTGATATATTTACTATTTAGCATTGATCTCTACCTATATGTGCAAGAATTATAAAAGCATCACTTTCCCTCCTAAAAGCATAACATCAACACTATTTTATTTTTTTTAATTCTACTTTGTTTACTTCTCTATATTTTTTCAATATTTATATATTATTAGCCACAATAATTAAGGTAGTTAATGAACAAAATAGTTAAATAAATAATTAATTAATGCAACTAAATATGAAAATATTTAGCTACGATTTTGTTTTAGTATAGATATAGATTAGAATTAGCTCAATTATAATAATGGAAGTGAAAATAACTATTGATTTTCGAATATTATTGATTAATGCCTTAAATATCAGATTTATTAATTATAAAAAAAACTACTAATAACTTATACTTATTCACGGATTGATTTATTTCATAAAAAAATGATTTGAAATTGAACTAATTTTAATGGTTAATATGATAAATTGTTAAATTTAATTAGATGAAATTATTGAGTATTATAAGTTAATTGGATGAATTAGTTGAATTGTTAAAATTAAGTGGGTGAAATTGTTAGAATTTATGGGTTACTTGGATGAAATAGTCATATTGTCGTGTATTATGGGTTAGAATTAATTAATAATTAATTCAAATTTCTTTGTTTCGTATTTGTAAAACATTTTCAACACGACTTCACTATTTGTTTACACACTTTCATAAATTTTCTTTTTTTCCTTATACAATCTGTTGTAAAACTCCTCGCACTGAACCAAATATCTTCAAATTCTTATGTTTAATCGATTTGGCAAATAATCAGCATCAAGTCAATGCTTAGGGCACTTAATGCGCTTAAGCGCCGATTTAGGTGGCCGACTAAAAGCTATGTGGCGTATAATCAATTCAGGCGGCCTATTTTTTATGGCTTTTTTCTTATAAAAAAAATCAAAATTTATATACGTTTAAATTTTATTTATTGATAAACATTATAATAAATATTAATAAAAATTAGTTTACCGATTAACTTCTGTCTAGAAAAAACCTAGGTCCCACCTAAATCGCTTAGGTTATGCCCATCCGAGCGCCTAGCGATTTTTACATCCTTGTCTACAATTGTAAGGTTAAGTATATTTTCATTAAAAACACTTCTCTAGAGTGCTTTATATACTACTACAATTGGACACATAATTTAAATGGTGAATAGTGTTTTTCCTATTCTCCAAGTCATTATCAATTTAACAAAAGCAAAATACTTTATGTACGTGCCTTTCTTGAATAAAAGTAGGCTGAGTTTTGATGACCGCAATTGTCATAAAAATTCCAGCTTTCCACTGTGAGAAATATAGATCAATCAATCAAGATTTTCATCATTCAGGTGTTCTTCAACTGGCCATCCTTAAAAATGGCATAATTTCTGGAATCTTGAGGCTAAGCATATGTTGTTTAAGGTTTGAGTTAATACACCAAATATCTTGCACACATGTGAACTAGCTTCCAAATGGTGAAAGCCTCCTGCTTCCTCATTCTTGTAGCATTTTTGTTATCAGCAACTGACTCGTCCGAATCAGTTTCGGCTGCAACCATAGATCAAGATGCACTTCTTGCCTTCAAATCTGCCATAATCTCAGACCCTTATCAGATCTTGACCAAAAACTGGTCTAGTGATGCATCTGTTTGCAGCTGGATTGGTGTCTCTTGCAGGGTCACTGGTCAAAGAGTGACGGCCCTCGATGTCTCTGGTTTTGGCTTTCAAGGCCCTCTTGTCCCACACCTCGGAAACTTGACATTTCTCCGGTTATTAGTCCTTACCAGCAATAATTTCATAGGTATCATACCCCACGAGCTGTCTAATTTGCGGCAACTGAGAGTATTTGATGTTGGATTCAACAACCTGGCTGGTGATATACCCACATGGCTTGGGACCTTGAGGGAGCTGGATAGCGTTTTTCTTGATCACAACGCGTTTTCTGGCAGCATTCCACAGTCATTTGGAAACAACACTGAGCTCAGGATACTGAAATTGGATTACAATTTTCTTGGAGGAGTTATCCCGAAAGAGATTGGCAATATTTCTTATTTGGAAGTACTAGACCTCAAGTACAATGGCAAGATTACTGATTCTATTCCAGATGCCATATTCAATCTATCTCGAATCGAACGGATTGATCTCACAGGTAACAGCTTGTCCGGTAGGCTCCCAAACAACATGTGTGATAATGTTCCTAAATTGAATGGATTATATCTCTCCGCAAACCTACTCAGTGGACAGATTCCATTCAATATCTACAAGTGCAGCACTCTCCACAACTTGTCCTTGTCTTATAATCATTTCAATGGCAGCATTCCTACTTCAGTCGGATTGCTGACCAACCTCCAAACCTTGACTCTAGGGATAAACAGCTTCCAAGGTAAGTGTTTCCCAGCATTTTGAACTTCTTATAAGAGTCTCTTCATCAGCTTATATGAGATGTTGTGGTTCAATTTTTGTTTCATTAGTCAATGATAATGCTGCTATTTTCAGGGGGCCTTCCACCGGACCTACGGAACCTCTCTCGATTGCAGGTTCTTAGCCTAAAAGGTGCATCTCTAAGGGGGAACATCCCAACTTTTATCTTTAACATGTCTTCTCTGAAGATGGTAGATCTCTCCAACAACAGTCTCTCAGGAGACCTTCCAATGGCCATGTGTGGTAGTAATCCTAAACTAGAGCAGCTGTTTCTTGGTTCCAATCAGTTAAGTGGGGCAGTTTCAGACAACTTATGTTCCTGTAGAAGCCTTTCTTTGATATCTTTGCGAGACAACAACTTCAAAGGCAACATACCTAAGTGTCTTGGCAACCTCACCGCCCTGAATCACCTATATCTGGGCGACAACAACTTTACAGGTATAGTTTGATTGCATCAGAATGGAATGATCTTTGCTATCTTCTTGTATTCTAGTTTTTGAGGTCTCTACATTGGCAGGTGAGCTACCAGCTGAGCTTGGTAGCCTTGCTCTGGTGCATATCAATATCCGTTACAATGGATTATCTGGTGCCATCCCAATCTCCATCTTCAACATATCATCATTGAACACGATTAATCTTTCAGTCAATCGTTTCACAGGGCAGCTTCCTCCTACATTTGGGCTTTCACTTCCAAATCTGGAACTGCTTTACTTGGCTGACAACGAATTCAGTGGACCACTTCCAAGCTCCATAAGCAATGCTTCTAGCCTTCTTATCATGTCTATGACCAGTAACTCCTTCGCTGGCTCCGTACCTGATTTTGGTAATTTAAGACTCTTGCAACGCATATATATTGGGGGGAATAATCTAACAGGAAGATCTCCAAACCAAGAACTCACATTTTTGTCTACATTGACAAACTGCCGGTTCTTGCAAGCCATGGAATTCTCACTAAATCAGCTGAATGGTATGCTTCCTGCTTCCATAGGCAACTTCTCTTCCACTTTTCAAATTTTTAGAGCATTCGGGTGTGGAATCAGAGGTCCCATTCCTGCTGAGATAGGTAATTTGACCAACTTACGCGACTTGTATTTGGACAGTAATGAGTTAACAGGATCCATTCCAAGCTCACTAGGAAATCTAGGCCAACTCATCCGTGTGTATCTTGAATACAACAAGCTCGATGGAAACCTCCCCGGACATATTTGCTTGCTAGACCGTTTAGGAGACATCTATGTGAGCAATAACATGCTCCGTGGTCCAATTCCTACGTGCATTGGTGAAATGAAATCTTTGAGAAGACTATATCTCGACTCAAATAGGTTGGAATCTAGCATACCATCCACCTTGTGGAACCTTGATTTAGTGGCGTTGAACTTGTCCACAAACAGTTTGAATGGCTCTCTTCCAGCTGAGGTTGGAAACTTGAAGGCTATCATGGATTTAGACCTGTCGTGGAATCAGTTCACAGGCGAGATCCCAAGCTCCATCGACGGAGCAGAGTCATTGGTTGTGCTATCTTTGGCACACAACAAGTTTGAAGGGCCTATTCCTGCATCCATTGGAAACTTGAGAGGCTTAGAGTCATTGGATCTGTCGCTCAATAGTTTTTTGGGTTCTATACCTAAATCACTCGAGGGGCTCTCCTACCTTACATACTTCAATGTCTCTTACAACAGATTAGAAGGAGAGATCCCTGCACGAGGTAGATTTGCTAACTTTACTGCTCAGTCATTCCTAATGAACCATGGTCTGTGTAGTGCAGCTCGTGCGGAACAGCTACAAGTTCCTCATTGCCGAGAGAGGTCCAAGAATGTGGGCTCATGGATCAAATATGTCATACCATCTTCTATACTAGCCATCATTTTCATGTTCATCATATTTTTGGTGATAAGAAGGCGAAAATCAAGCATGGATGAGATACCAGAAGCTGAAATGCCACTCCATTCTTGGAAAGGGAGTTCACGTCTTGAACTTCAACGGGCGACCAATGGCTTCTGTGACAGCCACATTCTTGGAGAGGGTGGTTTTGGGGTTGTATACAGAGGAACTCTTTCGAGTGGCCTAACTGTTGCAGTGAAAGTTTTCAACCTGCACTCGGAGATTGGGGCCATAAGCTTTGACAAGGAAGTAGAGGTTTTAAGCGCCATTCGCCATAGGAATCTAATCAAAATCATCGACTGCTGCAGCAGCGATGATTTCAAAGCTTTGGTCTACAAGTACATGCCTAATGGGAGCCTCGAGAGATGGCTATATTCCCACAACTGCTTCTTAGACTTGCAGCAGAGATTGAACATAGTTATAGATGTTGCGTTAGCCTTGGAATATCTTCACCTTCGCCTTGAATCCCCAATTGTTCATTGCGATTTGAAGCCTAGTAATGTCCTACTAGACGAAGATATGACTGCTCGTGTTGGTGACTTTGGTATAGCCAAGCTCTTCGGCGTAGGAGAGCTGATGACTCAAACAAGAACCTTAGCAACTGTTGGGTATATGGCTCCAGGTACTCAAGAGTTTTCAGGATCAACTCGAAAAAAAACTTGACATCTCAACCTTCTTACAATACCATCAAGAGCTTATCGAGCTGTTAACTCATTATTTCATTCTCAATGCAGAATATGGAGCTCAAGGCATAGTGTCAACCAGTGGTGATGTATACAGCTTCGGCACACTGGTGCTCGAGGTGTGCACTAGGAAAAGGCCGACAGACGAGATGTTTGGCGAAGAGATGAGCTTGAAGAGATGGGTGAGCCTCTCATTGCAAGAAAATGCGATAGCCGAAGTTGTGGACGCGAATTTGCTCGACAGAGAAGAGAAGGATTTTTCATCAGCAAAGGAGGAATGCTTGGCATCTATTCTGAGCTTGGCAATGGCGTGCTTAGCCACTTCGCCTTCGGATAGAATCAAAATCAATGAAGTAGTAGCCACGTTGAAAAAGATCAGAGCTGTGTTATTAGCAAACATTAAGGAATAAGTTACCATACAAACAATGTTTGATCTTATCTTACACAGATGATGAACTGAAATTGATGCATTCATAAAAGACTTGTATAATCCTACACAATCTACCATGATCTGATTTACCGCCTCCAGTAGAAACTCAATGAAACCCTACCTTCCCATTATCCCATCTCTTGACAAATTTAGCACCAAAATATGTTAATCAGGCAATCAAATGAAGAACAACTATACTAAATTGCATCACAGAGCTCATAAACACTTCAGCTTTTGTGTGTGCGCGCATTTGAGAGAGAGAGAGAGAGGGTTTGATTTACCTGCTGAGCTGAATCCAGAGGATTGAGAGAAGAACTCCTTTATCCCTTAAACCATACGCGTTCAACACAGGAAACGAGGGTTGAAGATACAAATTGTGCGAGGGTTTTGACGAAGGACGAGAGGCGCTCTGGTGATTGCAGAGAAATAAAGTGTTAGAGAGAGGGGCCGAAGCTGCCATTCCAGCACTCAATGAAAGGAGTGTGTGCAGTGCGACTGTGTGAGAGAGGAAGCCACAACAAAGATCGCCTCAAATGAATGAATAAAATTTGAATCTTTGCAATCTGTTAGTAGAAGAGAGTTGTTTGATATTTGGGCCTACCATTAAGATTTCTGTTAGGCCTTCCCACTACAAAATTCAAAACGAACGCCCTCTCTCTCTCTCTCTCTCTTCCGGCAAAATCTCCTCGCTTCTCTCCTCCGCACCCATTTTTATCTCCCATTTTCGAGGCGAGGCGACCGAAGGTAAATTTGTGAAGGAAATTTGTTGTTACTATCATTTTCTCTATTTAAAGTTTCCAATTTTCTGAGGATTTAGCGTGATTTACGCCTTTGTATGATTCTGAATACTTTTTCCCCTATTTTTCCTCGATCGCAGTTGATTTTTTTTTTATTTTGTGCTGTTTTCATAAGTATATAAAGCTTCCATTTGGTGACGCTGGGTTAGATCGCTTGAGGAGAGACCCAAATATCTTTTAGTTTCCTAGACGTATATAGCAAAAGGTTAGAATCCATCTATAGTTATTACTGAATTTCATTTCATGAAGATCTGATTCATGCATTTGTGTTTATTGGTGGTTGTTTTTGGCTATGAATCTTCTCTTATGTGCTCTTAAACACAAGATTTTGTTGGGAAATTTAACATGACGGTTAGATTAATGCAGCATTCTGGAAATGACATATTGTTTCATCCATCATTGTCTCGTTTTTCTGCTCCCGTTCCAAAAAATTGGAACCTTAACTGGCCCGTTACTGCAGCGGTTTCAATTCCGGTTCGGAACTGTAAACCTGTTTCGGTTTCTAACGGACGGACGGTTCGAGAATTTTCATCTTTGATTTTATTTTAAAAAATTTCTATTGAACTGCTGATTTGGGGTGACAGTGATGTGTTCTGATGGGCCGGTTTAAAATTTCAAATTTTGTCACCGGTTCAATGGTTTAAACAGTTCTGTAATGGTTTGAAATTTCAAAATTTTAAATTTTGTTGCCGGTTCAACGGTTAAAACAGTTTGGAGCAGTAGCATGGCAGACCAACACAGATTCCCTACTATTTCGGAGAAGGTAGCCAACCAGCTTCATTTGAGATCCAGCCTCCCACAACTTCGCTATGGAGGTGCCCCACAAACTGCCCTATCTCAGAGGCGATTCACTTATGGGAATTACTCAATTCCGGAATTTCAATATCCCATAACCTGCAGAGCTGCTCAGAATCTGTCCATGATTTCTGCAAATGCTTCACCAGTGTTTGTTCAGGCTCCCGAAGAGAAAGGCTTATCCGGATTCGCCACAGACTTTCTCATGGGAGGAGTCTCAGCTGCTGTGTCCAAGACAGCAGCAGCTCCCATTGAGCGTGTGAAGCTCTTGATCCAAAACCAGGATGAAATGATCAGAGCCGGCAGGCTGTCGGAACCGTACAGGGGAATCGGAGACTGTTTCAAGAGAACAATGCAGGAGGAAGGGTTTGGATCATTGTGGAGAGGGAACACTGCTAATGTCATCCGTTACTTCCCCACTCAGGTCCCTCCTGATCTCTCTCCCTCTCTCTCTCTCTCTCTCTCTCTCTCTCTCTCATGCTAACTACTGGTTATGGCATGTTTGACAGGCCCTGAACTTTGCATTCAAGGATTACTTCAAGAGGCTGTTCAACTTCAAGAAAGACCGCGATGGCTACTGGAAATGGTTTGCAGGCAACCTTGCTTCTGGAGGCGCTGCTGGCGCCTCCTCCCTTCTCTTTGTCTACTCCTTGGATTATGCTCGTACGCGTCTGGCCAACGACGCCAAGGCGGCCAAGAAAGGAGGCGAGAGGCAGTTCAACGGTTTGGTTGATGTCTACAGGAAGACCATGCAGACAGATGGCATTGCTGGTCTTTACCGCGGATTCAACATCTCCTGTGTCGGAATCATTGTCTACCGCGGTCTATACTTCGGAATGTATGACTCCTTGAAGCCGGTGGTTCTAACTGGATCTCTGCAGGTCTGTCCATCTCTTTCACAAGATTCACCAAATCCCATACATACAAACAAACATGCATGCTTTATGAAATCTTGACTGCACAACTGGTCTGGTTATGATTGCAGGATAGTTTCTTGGCTAGCTTCGCCCTCGGCTGGCTCATCACCAACGGCGCTGGACTCGCCTCGTACCCCATCGACACTGTTCGCAGGAGGATGATGATGACATCTGGGGAGGCAGTGAAGTACAAGAGCTCAATGGATGCCTTCACCCAAATCCTCAAGAATGAGGGTGCCAAATCTTTGTTCAAGGGTGCTGGTGCCAACATCCTCCGTGCTATTGCCGGTGCCGGCGTGCTCTCTGGCTATGACAAGCTTCAGATGCTGGTTCTCGGAAAGAAATATGGCTCCGGTGGAGCTTAAACTGCAACAAGATGATGATGATGATGATGGTAATATTTCTTTTTTGGCTATTAGGTTTGAGAATTGACAACTTTGTTTATGGATTGAGGGATTTGTGGGAGTTGATGAGGAAGCCCTAGTTGAATCCCACTCACTTTGCTTTGGCAAAATTTTTTGAATAATTGAACTAGACTTCATTTCTTAGTCATTGCAGTTTCATCTTCTGTAGCTCCTCTCACAGGTGGTGGTGATGATGATATTTTTTTTTAATTTTTTTTTTTTGTTATTTAGTTTTGAGATTTGTACTACTTTATTCAAGTATTTAGTTTTTGTATTGAAGGTTTATTTGTTCATAAATAAATATATTAGAAATTAATATCCAATGTCATCAACTTCTTCCATATTGAAAAGTTGGAAAAAATGCTAACTCATGATCCTAATATAATGACATAATAATGCTCCATAATAACACATCTATAAATGGCCATCAAAAATATTATACCTCTATTGCAAAATAAAGTAAGCACGTAGCGTGACACTCCAATATTGAAATGCTTTTGGGAATAAAGTCATGCAGTTTAAATCTTTAAAAAAAAATCATTGCAACTCGTTATTCATGTGCCCACATCTTCTATGTCAGGAATCGATCTTTTTTTTTTGTTTGAATGACGCAAGGAATCAAGATTTCTTGATAATTTAATCAAATAAAGCAAATGCTTTTTCCCTAAATTTCAACTATATATAGCATTTTGTATAGTAACCTACTCATAGGTTTACACACTCACATATTATATTCATTTGAGGGCTGTGAGACTAAGAAATTCTTGAAATTTATTTAGTTTCATTTTTTTTTTTTTGCATTGAAATGGCCTATCCTAGTAGCATGGTGTGCTGCAGATTTCCTTCTATTTCCAGAGCTGCTTCTTCAAGAAGTGGATTTTTCAGATGCCCTCAAAATATTTCACCATTTAAATTAGTGAGGCAGAAAATCTCAATTCCTCTTCTTGGTGGAAATAATGCTGGTTTATTTTCTTTCACACCAATTACCAAAAGGGGCTATGTTAAAATGACTGTCTCTGCTTCTTCATCTGCAAACAAGTAACTTTTTTTCCTACCCTTTTTCTTTATGTGAATGGTAGCTTGCTGATGTTGTGATGGTTTAATGATACTTGAAAGCCATTTGATCAAATGTGTTTTTTTCTGTTCTTGCAATGTCTTATGGTTTCAGAGGAGGAGAAATGGAGGACGAGAAGGGAAAGGAAATGCAGGCAAAAAAGTCCGTCGACGACGAAGTCGAATGGATATATTCGAAGCTGGTTAAACGTGATTTTCATGCTGAGAACTTGGGGCAGAAGGTATAGGTTTTTTCTTTACTAGTTAAACCAAATATGATCTGAAGTTTACATGAGGTTTTGACATATGAAAATGTTATTTTCTTTATGGCTGAAGCAAGATTAGATTCTCTTTCTATATGGTTATGTTGAAATGAGTCCTTGAATGTATTTTTCATCTGTTGCTGCATCACTCCTACTGATGGATCCTGTTCTTGTTGCTTAGCTTGAAGTTATTAGAGACCTTGTGGCCGAAAACATCGATGATGACAAGCTCTTGGCAGCCCTCGCGTATTCAGCAATCTATCTGAAGGTTCTGTGATATGCAAATCTTGATCTTCAACTTCTAGACCATATAAGCTAGTCCATGTCATGATACACATCTTTGTTTTATGTAGTGGATAAACACGAGTCAGATTCCTTGGTCCGAAAATACTGAGCCAGACAAGTATGAGATTTGCAGGCATATATTTTGCCACTTGGAAAAAATTTGCAGCAGAAAAGATGTTTCTGTTGAGGTCATCTTCTGGCATATGATGCTAACTATTGACCATTAATTTCAAAACTTTGTTTTTTTTGTGGGTTTTTTTTTTTTTTTTTTTTTTTTTTGCTGATAACTCCTTGTGATAAATGGTCAAAATGCAGGAAATTGTTGTTATACGCAAGATTCATCCCTGCTTACCATCATTGAAGGATGAGTTCACAACCTGTGTTCCTATAATCAGAACTGGAGTAGACTTCAATGATGGAAGGTAGTATGCAATGTATTGTGCACGTGCCAAATTACATACAGTCTGAACATTTCTTATACTCTGATGTTGATTTGTGTAACAGAAGTCTGCAAGAACTGCTGGAACCAATTCGAGATTCACTGGACCTGAGCTCAACAGCTATAACTCGATTTCTAGAGTCAAAACAGGTATTCTGCTATCTGCATGCTTCATAATTTTCTTTGTCATAGTTAGTGTGAGACTCTGCTACTATCCACTGCTAAACACTCATGTTCGTATTCAGAAACTGGATGATATCAAGGATGCTCTTGAAATTGGTAGAGGTGAATGGATGGCAAGGCTAATGAATGCTCTGCAAGTTCTGGACGGTCTCCGCCAAGAAATTGTGAAGGGTCTTGCAAGTGAGCTTCAAAATGATGCTTGTGATTTTGCAATAATGCGGCGCCAAGAGGTAAAACAACGTCTTCATTAATCAGTTTCGTTGACAGAATCAAACCTCGGGATAATAGTAAAAGATGTGTGCATGATTGCAGCTGCGTCTCGGTGAGATTGGACTTGAAGACTATTCATCTCTTCTTTTAAGCAGGTACTTGCCTGGATATTCTACTCAGTTCAAGTATATTTCCTTCTAAAAGAAAAAAAGAATCTGATAACTGATCGCGCTTTATAGGTTTCTCAAGTCACTTGAAGATGCTGGTGGAGCTCACTGGCTAGCAAAGAATGCAGACAGAAGGAATCATGGCTCCTGGAATCAGGCGCTTGGAGCTCTAATCATCGGTATCCATCAGTTAGGCTTATCGGGTTGGAAGCCAGAAGAATGCAGAGCCATCACAAATGAGCTTAAAGCTTGGGAAAAGATCCCTCTTCTGGAAACTGAAGGTAAACTTAATAACTGATAGAACCGAATGATGGATCGTTATTAGAACGTAGAAATGACTTGATACAATCCTCCGAAGACGCCCTAATCCTTTTCGAGGCCCTCAGCTTGAAGCTGCCTAACTTTAGAATATAGAAGATGATGCTACAACTGAGACTTCCCTCCCCTATTTATAAGACTGCTACTAACTAACTAGATTCTTTATTGTTATTCTCTCCCAACCACTCTACCAATAAACTGTTCATTTTTGCTGCATTGATTAATATTCAGAGATATGTTATGTTAAATGTTTTGTAGGTGGTGAAGATGGTAAGAAAATATGGGGTTTGAGGCTAAAAGCTACACTTGAAAGAGCTGAAAGACTAACTGAAGACTATTCTGAAGCACTTCTTCATATATTCCCAGAAAAAGTTGAGGTAAACTCATTTTTAGCCTTTTTTTTTTTTTTTTTTTCCTTACTAGATTGTAGTTTATACTTTATATGGAGACTGACTTGTCTTTGGGGCTTGCAGATATTAGGAAAAGATTTTGGGATTCTTGATAATAGATACACTGAAGCTGAGATTCATGCTAGGTATGAAACTATGAATCATATGATTTTCCACTTTTCCATAAGATTTTGGATATCATCATACTCACCTAATCTCTTCAACTGGAAAATGAAACACAGTGTTGTGTTCCAAGTTTCCAATCTTTGCACCCTTCTCTTGAAGGCTGTTTGGAAAGTTGTCGGTGCTCACGGTTGGGACATTCTTGCACCAGGAGCTGCTTTTGGAAAGCTCATCCAGGTGCAACCTCCATTGCAATCATATTCCTTGAGAAACTTTCTTACTATTTTTCTTTCTTGAACTTTTTAGGCAGAGAGCATTGGATCAATACCACCATCTGAGACAGTACCATATATTGTAGTTGTGGACAAAGCTGGAGGAGATGAAGAGGTTATGCACTGCCTCTTTTTCCATACCCATCATTCAAAATGCTAAATTCTTCAATTTTGTGACAGGTGAAAGCTGCAGATGCTGAAATCGGGGGAGTCATACTACTGCAGGGGATACCTCGGTTATCTCATCTTGTTTTCGCAGCTCGAAAAGCAAGTCTCTCTCCTGCTGTGTTGTGTTTTTCTATTGTTTCTGAATATGTTTATCAATCACATTATCAAACAAATGCAGACAAAAACTGTGGTTGTTACCTGTGAAGATGATGGAGAAGTTTTTAGGATCCGGAATCTGATTGGAGCAGAAGTGAAGTTAGTTTTTGAACCAGAACCTCACTTTTTTTTCTCTTCTTGCTCCTTCTCACTCCCTACTTTTTTTCAGCTTAGTAGCAACACCCTCCGATGGAGTCAGCTTGAAGCCTCCGGACTCGTCGCGGACGACTCCAGATTTCAGCACTCGCAATCTATCAAATGCAAATTCAACAGAGAGCAGCCCCCATGTGAAGGCCTTTGAAACCTACACGGTATATATGAACTGGTTATATCACTATATATAGTCTTAATTATGTTCATGCTCATCCCAATGTGTGTGCATGTACGTGAGTTTTCGGTAGGGGTCAGCAAAATCAAACCGAAACCGTCAAACCGAACCGAACCGGCGGTTTCGGTTCGGTTTTTTAGTGCATTCGGTTTCGGTTTTTGTTCGGTCTGAATTTTTTAGAGTTTTCTATTTTACCCAAACCGAAGATGTATTATATGTATTTTATATATTTATTTATATAATTTAAATATAATAACAATAAATATATAAAATTAAATTATAAAATCTTTATTTTATTTTTAATCTAAATTAAACCTAAATTAAAATACCTAATACATTAAAATAAATGTTTTAATTCAAGTATTTTATAAAAAAATGTGCATGAAATTTCGGTTAAAATCGAAACCAAAATCGCCGGTTTGGTTAAAACCGTCAAACTGAACCAAAACCGCCTATTCGGTACGGTTCGGTTTGTAAAATGTTAGCAATTTGGTTCGGTCTGGATTTTGGAAAAGTTCGGTTTTGTGGTTTGGATGATTCATTTCTATTTTCAGACCGAACTGACCGTTGCTCACTCCTAGTTTTCGGGTGCAATTCAGGATCTGGCAAGCAAGGTAGGAGCCGTGAGGGTGGAGGAAGCTGAGAAACTAGCAAAAGAAGCTCGTGTGGGAGCAGAGAATATGTTTGGAGCAAAAGCCGCATCTTGCTGTCGCCTAGCTTCTTTAGCTACTGAAGGTGAAGTAGTTTTCTTGATGAAATCTGATTGAATTCGTTTCATTCCGTCACCATATTTCTGTTTCTTGAATATTGATCGACAGTTGGAGCTCCTGCTTTGTTCAAAGTCCCCAAAGGGGCCGTCATACCCTTCGGTTCCATCCGAGAGGCGGTGGACGGCGGCGGGCCGGCGATGAGCAGCTACTACTCGTCACTGGTTGGAAGCGTAGAGATAGAGAAACTGCAGGAGTTTGTTTCTGGGTTGAGCCCTTCGGAGAGAGCCATGGCAGAGTTATCCAAGATTTTCCCACGCCACGCGCGGCTGATGCTGCGTTCCAGCGCTAATGTCGACGACTTGGCTGCTGAGAGAGACGACCCGATCATCACTGCAAGCTTGTCCAATCCTGACCTCTTGAGAGACGCCATTAGCCGTGTTTGGGCTAAATTGTACACGCCGGAAGCATTCAGGAGCCGGAGAGCTGCTCAGGTAAGGGACAGCGATGCAGACATGGCGGCGGTGGTGCAAGAAATGCTTTCCCCGGAGCTCTCCTTCGTGCTCCACATTGTCAGCCCCACGGGCGACAGCAAGGTGGTTCGCAGCCTCAGTTTTCCAGAAATGGTGATTGAATCTTTGCCGGATGAGATGGAAGAATATCCCGTCGACATAAACATTGAGGCGGCGGAGGAGGAGAGGAAGCATAAGATCGAGGCGGAGATTGCTCCCGGCCTAGGGAAGACCCTCGCCGTCGATACGAGAGGTTCTCCGTGGAGGCTCTCGTATGACAAAACAAAGGGCACGGTGGAGACGGTGGCGTTTGCCAACTACAGCGAGGAGTTGGTGGTGCCTGCCGATGGACGAGTGTTGAAGTTGACGGTGGACTATAGTAAGAAGCCTTTGACGGTGGATCCCCAGTTCCGGCAGGAGCTCGGCCGGCGGCTAGGAGACATCGGCCTTTTTCTGGGGAAGAAACTGACGGGGCGATGGGATGTGGAAGGGTGCTTGGTAGGAGACGATATCTACCTAGTGCATCTCCGCCATTTATGAAAATATAAAGGGTAAATCGGGAATAATACACTAATCCTACTGACGGGAAAATATCTTAATGTATTGCCGTCAGTTAAAAATATTTTAATTTTTATTTGATCTACGAATTATATTAAAATGAATTAATACTGTTAATTATTGATGATTCAGTAGTTAAAGGTCAATTGACATCCCACGTGGCAAATCAAGACATGATTAAGCAGTTAAATGTCATATGGCATTTCGTGTGGCAAATCAAAATGGCTAAGTTTTATGTCAAATAAAATTTGTGAATTTTCTTGTTCTCAATATTTTTAACTTAGTGATAAAAAGAAGTCGTTTTAATTTGCCACGTTCATTAATGGAAATAAAAATTGAGGTATTTTAAACTGACCGCAATACATTAAAGTATTTTTCCGAAAAATATCAATAATTTAGGGTATAAACTCCTATTTACCCAAATATAAATATAGGAGAGAAATGTGCATAAGTAGTATTTTATTTCAATTCATCTCGAAATACACTACAATAAGAAATAAAAAGTAGAAAAATTAATTTACCTACTTCTACTTTCGGAAGACTTTCATAACCCGCAATTTGTCTATGCTTGTCATGTCGTAGTCAATTAATTGTGAATAAACTTTTGAAATTCAATATATTTTTGATTCCTAATTTAAAACTTTTTTTTTAAGTGTCAATTATCAACGATTGAACGTCGACAGAAATATGAAATGAAATAAAATAAAAAGATAACGCATTCAACAGAATCCACAATCATGAATATATATTGCCTACAAAAAACAATCAAGAATATCTTGATATTTAATCAAAGAAATAGGGTAATTCTAAATGCAGCCACAATTTTACTCAATACAGCCATATTCACATTTTATAATATTAATATTATTATTTTACCCTTTTTAGATATAAATATAATTTTCAAACATAGCCACAAATTTTTTTATTGTAGCCCCACTTATTTTTTTCAAATAAAATTCATTAATTCATTTTATTGTTTTATAACTCCTATTTAACGTAGCCTTCATTCGCAAGTACGACTGAAACTGCTAAAAGATATGATCGAAGAACTACGTGCTGAAGCAAGAAACATCAAATCTCAAACAAAAGCAACAAACATAATAGTCGGTAAGAGCTGTGAAATTAAAAAAAACACATGCTGAAGTTCCTCTTTCTTATCCATATCCAACATATTCGCATGAATATCAAGAAATTTAGATGTAAAAGCATCAGCCTTCTTATGCAAGAAAACATGGGACCTAAATTAGTGTGTGTAGCATTTATACTCTCTTTTCCCAAACTCATGACTCCCACCTCCTTTCTGAAAAATCACAAAACTGGCTTCATAATAAGAATACTTTCAGAAACTATCATCTTCACAAGTTATTATGTGACATCACCAAATCTATAAAGCTACCTTTTAACAGCATAATATAAAGCATATTCGGGGTAGAAATGAACTCGTAAACATGGGAAGGACAGACAAAATTATACGACATTTTAGCTGGCAACTACAACTAAAAAAACAAGCTGGAGTCAAATAAAAGAAAATAATCGAAGATAAAGCTGGGGGATCATATCTGTGAAACAGATTGGATCATGAAGCACATTTCCCATGGGGAAAGTTTTCACTCTTTACACAAGTTGCTAAATGGATTAAGGAAACGCGCATATTTGAATGAGAAATTCTATCCAGTTTACCTAGAGAGCGATTCCTGTATGAATTTTGAGTCCAAACTCACACGGTCGATTTGTTCATTGAATATGGGAGCAATATTAAAAAAAAAGGATAAAATAGCAATATTTATATTTTAAAATGTGAATGAGACTGTGTTGAGTAAAATGATAGTTATATTTGGAATTGTCCAATAATTATAATTAAAAAGAATAAATTAGTAATATTAATATTTTAAAATATGAATGAAACGGTGGCTTTGTTTAGAATTACCATGAAGAAAATAGTTGGTCCCAATCTCCAAGTTTTAGTTTCAAGATCTGACATAGGAATCCGCTAATGGCGTATGATTCACTAATCATGGCAGCTCACTCAAGATAAAATAGCAGCAAAAAAAATATCTTTCCACACGTGTCTCAACCACAAATATCTTCCGCTTCCCACTCCATTCCATTCAAGATTTCTGATTCCTTTCTTTGCCTTTCTAGCTGAGGGATTCGAAGGTTTTGGTAATCGGTATTGCCGTCGTTGATTCTCTGCGAATTTGGAATGGATTATCCTTGTTCATTGCCATGCAAATTTGCTTCTACTTCCAGTGTTATTGCTTCAAGAAGTAATTTTAGATGCCCAATAAATAATACACCATCTAAATCTCTTCCCAAGAGAGTTGGGATTATTCTTGATAGAAAAAATCTTGGCTTGCTTCCGGTTAGGTCTGTCAGAAGGGTTTCTGTTAGAAGATCTGTTTCTGCCGCTTCCTCTGTTGAAACCAGGTAAAAGTTCTTTTTTTTTTTTTTTTTTTGGGATTAAATTAGAGCTTTCTATAGAATATATGTGATGTTGTAAATAAAGGATGTGATCTCTGTGTGTGTGTGTGTTTATGGAGGGATAAGGCAAGCTTAATAGCAGAATCAAAGTTGAATAGAGATTGTAAACCCATGAAATGGTATCTGAAATCTTGAAAGCTTAAATTGTGATGTTGAAATCTTGAAAGAATAACTTTCTGTGAAGAAATGGGTTGGAAATTGGAAGAGGTTAACTGATTTTTAGTATTTCCAATGTTTAATGGGTCTAGGGAAGAAATGAAGGAGGGGAAGAAAGAGAAAAGGCAGTCTAAAAGCCCAGGTGGTGATAAGGTGAAGCTG
Organism: Plectranthus barbatus; assembly: GCA_026898455.1. Classification (NCBI taxonomy): domain Eukaryota; kingdom Viridiplantae; phylum Streptophyta; class Magnoliopsida; order Lamiales; family Lamiaceae; genus Plectranthus; species Plectranthus barbatus. The sequence continues at coordinate 1,181,419 of JAPKLW010000030.1, read as the reverse complement.
AAGCTTTGGCTAGATCACCAAGTTTCATATGGGGAGCATGTGGCTGTTTTGGGGTCTGTTAAAGAGTTTGGCTCGTGGAAAAAGGAAGTGGTGATGAAATGGACAAAGGATGGATGGGTGTGTTATCTGGAATTGGAGAGAACCGAAGAGACTGTGGAGTATAAGTTTGTGATAATAGGGAAGGATAAGAAGTTAATATGGGAAAATGGTGAGAATCGAGTCTTAAAGATGCCCGGAAAAGGAAGTTTCAACGTTGTTTGTAAGTGGAACAGAACTAAGGACGAGGCACAGCTACTGCCTTTGAGGGAGGAAGACGGGCAAGAAGTGGCGGCCGAAGGAAGTAAGAATGGGAACATTGTTACTTCTTCTGTAGATGAGCCTGTTACCAGTAGTGGCTTTGTAGAGCAATGGCAGGGGAAGAATGTCTCATTTGTTCGTTCAAAAGAGAACTTGGATGCGGAAAAGAATGTAAAGTGGGACACTTCAGGTCTTGAAGGAGTTCCTCTGAAGTTAATCGAAGGTGATCGCAGTGCTCGGAACTGGTGGCGGAAGGTATAAGAATTTACATGGATGAAAACATTTGTTTGCCATGTGATTTCTTGAATTTATTTCTGCAGCATTTTTGTGTTTTGAAGACTAAAATTTGTTGTTTCTGCATTTCTCTGTTTCAAAGCTTGAAGTTGTTCGGGAGCTCGTGGCTGACAACATTGACAGCGAAAAGCGCTTGGAAGCTCTTACATATTCAGCAATATATCTGAAGGTCTTACAATTTACTAGTTCTTAATTTGCTTGATTGGACAAGCTTGTTCATGTCCTTACCAGATGATCTTCGATGTAGTGGATAAACACGGGTCAGATTCCTTGCTTTGAAGATGGGGGCCATCATCGTCCAAACAGGCACGCGGAGATTTCCAGGCTTATATTTTGCGACCTGGAAAAGATTTCCAGCAGGAAAGACACTTCCCTTCAGGTCAGTTTCTGCTGATTGTTAAATTAACTTGAACCAGACTATCTTTGATTACCATACCAGGACTGTGACATTAGAAAATAGGTATTAATAAAATAATATTATTCTTCAATAACTCTTAGCTATGTGGATGTTACACCCAGACTTATTTTCATTCATTATGCTGTAAGGTTTCTGAATCACTGTCTTTCTCAATGCTCAGATGCTTCACCATGCATCTCGCTCGCAAACTAATGACGAAAGCTAAATATTATGCTAACCACGCATTATGCAACTTTAGGTTTTGATTGCTGATATGCTTTTACTCCTACCAAATTTTTTTATCAAAATGCAGGAGCTACTTGTTATCCGCAAGATTCATCCTTGTTTGCCATCTTTCAAGGCAGAGTTCACTGCATCTGTTCCCCTAACAAGAATTCGAGATATTGCTCACAGGAATGATATCCCTCATGATCTTAAGGTTACCCAACGAAGTAGTTTCGTTTTAATCATTTACTATTTGGTGAAATTAGTTTGAGTCGTTTACGTAGTGTTATCAACATTCCAGCAAGAAATTAAGCATACAATACAAAACAAGCTTCATAGAAATGCTGGACCTGAGGATTTAGTAGCCACTGAAGCAATGCTTGCAAGAATTACGAAGCAGCCTGGACAATATAGTGCAGCTTTTGTCGAGCAATTCAAGATATTTCATCAAGAGCTTAAAGATTTCTTCAATGCTGGAAGGTAAATGCATTATAATCTACACATTTTGTTTCTTAACAGATTAAGAATGCATGATAAGTAATTATCTTATGTTACTTTTCATTCTTTAAGAGCAAAAGGCTATTAGATATTAGCTGGAAAGTGGAAACTGCTCCTAGATAGATGTTTGGTCCAATCTGGATGTTTTCAGAATGCTATCATGCCATTGTGTGCTCTATTTTTTCCGCATTAGAATTACATACCTGTCTCTTTTTTTTTTTTTTACCTTTTCATATTGGCTATTATACCTTTCAGCTTTTCCTTCACTAAGAGCTGGATTGACGAGTCTTCCGAATTAGTCTTTAAATCTTTTTAAGCAATTGTTATAAGATCTCCATTCTACTGATGAAGTATGTGCTCTAGTTCTTGATTTTGACCCTCTCGACTTCATCAATTTATTCTGCGAGCAATTGCATATACATATAAATATGGAAAATGTCATCTTTGGATAATGTAGTTTCGGGTTAGCCATTAGTCAGGATTTTTCTGATGCTTGTTTTTATATTCACAACTGAAGTTTGGAAGAACAGCTGGAGTCAATTCAAGATTCACTGGATCAGAGCTCATCTGTCCTACCTCAGTTTTTAGAGTCAAAACGGGTATCATTTCTATGTAGTTCTTGCTTCTTAGTGGTAAATAGATGTTGCTGTTGAATATTTCTTGTTTCTTGAACAAATGTGGGTATTTCATTACTAGCCTAATGTGATACCATTAATTCTGAAAAGAACTTGCATGGAAGGGCATGATATTCAAAGATCCATTTTTGAACAAACCAATCACCTTTCCCACGTTTATTATTTCCCAATCGCTTCATGCATGACATCCAAAACAACCAGTGACATGATTTTCCATGATTCATAAAGATCCATTCCTGTTTACTAGTTTTTTGTTGAACATTACGTCAAACTGCACTTGTCTTATGTTATCTATCATCCTATCAATTCCTATTGCCAGGCATTGGATAACTTGGACAATACCAGTAGTATTTCTAAAAGTGATGGGATGAGAGTGCTGATGAAAATTATACAATCTCTGGACAATCTTCGCCAAGAAATTGCAAAGGGTCTTGAGAGTGGACTTCGTAATGATGCCCCTGATTCTGCTATAGCAATGCGGCAAAAGGTAAAACTAGCTGTGTATTCATTACTCATTTCCTTTTTTTGGTGAGTTCAAAACCAATTATGTTAGTAAAAGAATCCGCACAATTGCAGTGGCGTCTATGTGAGATTGGGCTTGAAGACTATTCATTTGTTCTTTTAAGCAGGTGCTGCCCTCATTCTTTACTTAACCTTGTTTCCTTAATGATGGATTATAACATATACTATACCTGAAGCCTGTATTCTGCAAGGCAAATAATGGATTATAAATATGGTGCTTGGCGGTGTTCTTTTATAGGTTTCTCAATGCTCTTGAAGCTGTTGGTGGAGCTCACTGGCTTGCAGAGAACATAGAGCAAAAGAATGCTAATTCTTGGAGTGAACCACTTGGAGCTCTAGTTGTCAGCATCCATCAGTTGGGCATATCAGGATGGAAGCCCGAAGAGTGCAGAGCTATCAGTAACGAACTTATAGCTTGGCAAAAGAGAGGACTTCTGGAAACTGAAGGTAAGTTTTTCCTCGGTGAGTTTATAATACCGGTCATGTTTAACTGCACTATTTTCCCCTAAGATGCTTTATGGTATAAATCTCAAGGCAGTGAAAATGGTACAAGAATATGGGGCTTGAGGCTAAAAGCTACGCTCGATAGAGCTAAGAGGCTAACTGAAGAATACTCTGAGGCACTTCTTAATATATTCCCTGAAAAAGTCCAGGTAAATCAAATTTCGGGTATTAGTACGAGATATTTGTCAGTCTCAAATCTTCCCGACGTAATATATGTTCATTAAACAAACTGCTTTCTATCAGTCAGCATGTTAACAGCCTTTGAAATTTCTGTCTTTTGGCCTTGAAGGTATTAGGAAAAGCTTTTGGGGTTCCTGAGAACACCGTGAGGACATATACGGAAGCTGAGATTCGTGCTGGGTACGATACTCTCCGGTTTACTATCTTTCATAAAGAAATGCAAGGGTAGTCATGGCAATCTAATTTTCAACTGGGAAAATACAGTGTGATTTTCCAGATTTCCAAACTGTGCACGCTCTTGTTGAAGGCTGTTAGAAATGTTCTCGGGTCTCAGGGTTGGGATATTCTCGTACCAGGAGATGCTGCCGGAACCCTCATCCAGGTACTCTTTAGTTTTGCTTCACTAGATTATCACAATCTGTATTCGTGGGCACATTTTTTTCGGACTAAGGTCGTTTCAATTGTCTTCTTGCAACTGGTTTTCAGGTGGAGAGCATCGTTCCTGGATCCGTACCATCATCAGTGAAAGGACCGATTATTCTAGTCGTGAACAAAGCTGATGGAGACGAAGAGGTTAATTTCTGCTTCCATACTTTTTAAAGGTCGAAGTATCGGCTTCATGCATTTGGATTACAGTTCTCTGTTTTACTGTGTAACAGGTAACAACTGCTGGAGCTAATGTTGCTGGAGTCATACTTCTGCAGGAGCTGCCCCATCTATCTCATCTCGGTGTTCGGGCTCGGCAAGCAAGTCTTATTCCATCGTTTCTGTTATTTTTCCAAGAAAATATCAACGCCACGTCTTACAATGTATCTTTGGACTGCAGGAAAGGGTTGTGTTCGTGACATGTGAAGACGACGAGAAAGTTTCAGATATCCGAAATCTGAGTGGGAAATTTGTGAGGTTGGTAGCGTCGCCTGCAGGGGTCAGCTTGTCTCGAACTTCAGCAGAAAGCAGCAATGGTAATATTGCAGAGGGATATAAACCAACTGATGTTTCATCCAAGGTTAAAAGCTCAGAACAAAACAGCATTTCCTCAGCTACAGAGAGTGCCTCAGATGAGGTATCAAGATTTCTCAAAATGCCGGATTAATTCGTTGTCCATCCATCGTTCATCGGTTATTATTGTTGCCATTTAGGTTATATCGGTGGGAGATGTCATACCAGTTGAGCTTGCTGATCTACAACACTCTGGTGCAAAAGCTACGGCCTGCGGTAGCCTAGCTTCTTTGGCTGCTGCTTCTGATAAAGGTGAAGTAAAAGTAGAAATATATATATATATATATATATATGTGTGTGTGTGTGTGTGTGTTCTCATTTTCAGTGTTTCTGATTCTTGAATAACAGTGTATAGTGAAGGAGGAGTTCCGGCATCCTTCAACACCCCGAAGGGAGCGGTGATACCCTTCCGTTCCATGGAGACTGCGTTGGCGAGCAACGGGTCGATGGAGACCTATGTCTCACTTCTTGAAAGCATCGAAACAGCTGAGATCGATGGAGAGCTCGATCAACTCTGTAACCAGCTGCAGGAGCTCATCTCTTCATTGAGTCCTTCGAAGGAAACCATCGAAAAAATATCGGAGTTCTTCCCGGACAGCGCACGGCTGATCGTCCGTTCCAGTGCTAATGTGGAGGACTTGGCTGGAATGTCAGCTGCCGGACTGTATGAATCCATCCCCAACGTCAGCCCTTCTAATCCGGACGTATTCGGGCACGCTGTCGCCCGCGTTTGGGCGTCCCTCTACACCCGGAGAGCGGTGCTGAGCCGCAGAGCTGCCGGTGTGCCTCAGCACGAAGCCGTGATGGCTGTGCTGGTGCAGGAAATGCTCTCCCCCGACCTCTCGTTCGTTCTCCACACGGTGAGCCCGACGGATAAGAACGAGAACACGGTCGAGGCGGAGATTGCTCCGGGACTCGGAGAGACCTTGGCTTCGGGTACGAGAGGCACGCCGTGGAGGGTGGCGAGCGGGAAACTGGACGGTGCGGTGCAGACGTTGGCTTTCGCCAACTTCAGCGAGGAGCTGGTGGTTCGCAGCGGCGGCCCGGCCGATGGGGAAGTCTTACAGCTGACTGTGGACTATAGCAAGAAGCCGTTGACCATTGATCCCGCCTTCCGGCAGCAGCTTGGCCGGAGGCTCGGGGCTGTCGGCTTCTTCCTCGAGAAGAAGTTCGACGGCCCGCAGGATGTGGAGGGGTGTTTGGTCGGAAAAGAGATCTACATTGTGCAAACACGTCCGCAGCCACTATGAGGGTTATTAATTTACACATACTATAATAGAGGGTTACTACCTTTAAAAAATGGGATGCAAGAGGCTCCTTGAAACAAGAATAATTATGCCACCATAGAAAAAAAAATATGTATCATAATTTATAAGAGCTGTCATTTCGAAATATATTTACTCTGCGAAATAAATTATTTGCGAAGTGATCATTATCAAAAGGTTTGATACACATATTAACGATTGTAATAATGTGTCAAAATATCAATTTTATTCCAAATCTGAGAGAGGCAAAAAAACTGAATACATATATTATGGTTGTAAAACTCGGCCTAGGCGGCCGTCTAGGCGCTAGGCGGCCCCTGGCCGAGGCGAAAACACTCTAATCGGTAGTGTTGTGCGGCAATACGATTACTCGGCGCTTGGACGGCGTCTAGGCGGGATAGGCGGGCTAGGCGCTTCGATAGTCGGGTTACACGGCTCATTAGACGGACGAAATACGGGCTGGGCGCACCCGACACCCCACGCCGCCGCCGCTGCAGTGCCACCACGCCCACACCGTGTCGGCCTGCCCTTCCCTTGCCTCGCCGATGACTTGCTCCAACGCTGCCGCATCGTCCTCTCTACTACTGGAAATTTATTCATCGATTTTATAAAATCAGATTTTTTTTTAAATAACTCTGCGGCGGTGCCTTCTAATTTAAAGTGCATCCTGTTCGATTAGGTTTTGTATTTAAGATTTTAATTTCATTTTTATATTTTAATTTATCTATTGTGCTTTGAAAAAAAAAATTCTATTTGTGCAGATATTTTTTATTTAGTTTGGGCTCCATTAATTCTTGAATGCTAATGTCGAATGTAACATATATTTTTTTAAATTTGATAAATTAGGAAGGGTGCTGGTAATTTGATTAATGTTAATTTTAAAGATTGTTTTAATTAATATACTTTTATTTTAATATTATTTACCTATTTTTTGGGATAATTTAAATTTTGAAGTGTTGAACAATTTGTATTTATATTTTGATATTATTGTTTTTCTTTTATATATATATATATATATATTAAAAATAATTTTATTGTAGTGATATTTTTATATCTAAAGTATAAAAATATAAAAAATAGATTTCCGCCTAGGTTCCGCCTAGAAACCGACTAATCCCCGCGTAGACCGATTAGGCGCTAGGCCCCAGTCGGGCGCCCGACTAGCGCCTAGCGTATTTTACAACCTTATTGCGAACGTAGGTGGAAAAAGTGTGTTCTAGCACACATGCTCAACACGTGAGCTAATAAAGAAAAACTCTCAAAACAAAATATATATATATATATATATATATATATATATATATATATATATATA
>JAPKLW010000030.1:1129396-1167701 GCA_026898455.1 Plectranthus barbatus | reverse complement strand
ATATATATATATATATATATTTGTATATATGTGTGTATGTATACCTTCAGCATGCGCCAGGGAGAGTCGCGCCACGAGCCGGTAGCCGGAGGCTCCATTAAGGTTCCGTGAATCCATGATTTTTTACAATCATCAGCCTCCACCTCCATCTTCACCTTCATTCCGGTTTTCCACGGCGCCTGCAGAGCTACCCGAACCTTCTCCGCCAGCACCACGAAGTTTTCGACTCCGGCTTTGGGATAGTACACCACCTCAAACGGTTTTCCTCTAACCGCATCCTCAATCGCCGCCAATGCCTCGACAGCATTCCTGCCTTCGCCGCCGAAGGTCTCCGCCCTCCTCACGCCGATAAACAGCTCACTCGTTGATTTTTTCCGCATAAACACCACCGAATCGCCGGCGATGAGCCTCTTCGCGTTCACATACTTGCTCCAGCCGGTGGTCAGGAGATGCCGGCGCGGCGTGCCGCGATAGATATGCCGGAATTCCCAATCGTTCTCGCGCGTGTCCCTCAGCCGCAGATTCTGCACCGGCGGATCCGCCGAAAAGTCCAGCGGCGGCAGGATCGCATCCGCGCAAAATCTAGGCACCGAGAAACCGCCGCCATTATTCGCGTCCGATCGAGTCAGAACCTTCGCGAAGAAAACCACGTCGTCGTCGTCCGCGCCATCGATGGCATCACTCGTCTGCCTCCGACCGCGCAACTCCTGCGGCTGGAGCCGGATCCTCGCGTACACCTGATCGGAGACATGATCGGTGAGAAGACAAACGGAAATCACTTTACATGAAATGCACGGCGGCGTTGGGGGAACGTTGAGGTTTTTCACATTGGCGCACTGCTCCAGATGCCCCCGCGGGAAGTAGTAGACTTCCGAGTTCACTCGAGGAATCTTCACGACGACGCCGGCAACCGCGCGCCACACCGCCTCATCTACTTCTCCGGCGACTGGCGTGGGACCTTGCGGCGGTGTCGGCATATTGTTAATATCAGTTTGTTGTAGTGAGATGTATTATATCATGTGTATATATATATATAGATTATAGAGAGAGAAGAATATAATGAGAGAGAGAGTGTGTGAGAGAGGATTCGGTGTTTTGCTTTTGCGTCATAACTGTTTTCTAGCAAAAAAAGGGGAGGTCATTGCCCACTCTCCGCTCGCGTGCGAAATCACGCGCTTCATTTATCAATATTATATTAAATATGAAAAAAATTAAATAGAATTTTTTGAAATTTAAAATGAGTAGTATAGTATGTATGAATTCGGGAAGAATTACTGTTTAATTATTACAAATATTGTTTTTTTATTTTTATCACTTAGTTTGTAAGTATATTTTTATTTAAATTTACGACGCGCGTCACCAACAATATTACACGCATTTGTAGTGATATAAAATTTGTTATTCTAATTTTTCTAGATTCGTTATAACAAATTCATTTCAGATTTTTTGAGTTTGTTTTAGTCAATTTTATTTATATAATGGTAGTGGGAAGTACAATTTTTTTTTAAAAAAAACATATTTGAAATCGGATTTTGTATCTATTGAGAAATTATAAAAACTTATTACAAATATCTGTTACGAAGAAATTCCATCTAGGTTTTTAGATTTCAAAATCATGACAAAAGCCTAATACAATATTATTTGTGATCATTATAAGATTATTTATATCTTTCATATTTCATTTATTATTTCTTTCTTTATATTTACGTGAAAAAAAAAATTGATTATGAATGAAAGTAATAAATGAAATGGACATTAAATCGAGAATTTTGTATTTCTTTTTCACCTTTGTTTCATCAAACATCAACGAATGTCAATGAAGAAATTTGTCACTTAATCGAAAAGGTTAAGGTATAACAATGTTTTGCCACGACATTAGTGACTTAGCTTAAAATTAATTACAACTTACAATATTTTCCTCTTCAAACTAAAAATAAAAAATAATAAAATTATTGACATTTAAATGTGAGACATCACAATAAACCATGTGTCCACTATTTGCACATTTAATCGACTTATGCATATGAATAAATTAGATATTTGTATACAATACAAAAATTCCCATAATTCTTAATATATAAATGAACGGTGAATATTATTTTAATCATATTTTTATAAATAACCCCAAATTTTAAATATTGAAGGTAATTGTTTTTTGATATGATATATTTTAGTATATCATGCATAAACAAACGTAAATATATCTATTATGAGAATATATTTAGCCATTGAATTTTGAAGATATTGTATTATATATCAAGAGAGTAGAGGGATTGGTCGAGCTAATGAATAATGATAAATCCAAATTCTCAAATTAATTTTTTGTGCAAATTATAATGGTAAAAACACTTCACTCGGGGTGTAGCAGTTAAAGTATCTTGTTTATGACTGAGAGATTATATATTCGAACTTCCCCAAAACATATGGATGTATGAGAATGGGTGTGTATTAAAAAAAAAACAAATATCCTAAATTAGATTTTGTTATAATAAGATTATGCATTTATCTACCTAATAAATTACAAAATAGACCATATCAACACTAAACATTAATTTACATATCCCGACATGTCGGCGTGCAGTAGTTAAAATATTTGTCTATTATCAATTAATCATTTATTCGAGTACAGAAAAAGACTCCATAGAAATCTTATACCCAATAATTTTTTTTTTAAAAAAAAAAAATCAATCTACAATCTATATCTATATACTCCCTCCACCCCATTAGATTAGTCCATTTTAATTTCGACACAGAAACCAATATTTGTGAGTGTAGTGAAATTAATATTTTATTGATGTGAGGAGATTTTTTTTTATTTTAGGAAATTGGACTAATCAGGTGGCACAGACAAAAAATGAAAAAATGGACTAATCTGGCGGGACAGAGGAAGTACTACTGTTGGGGCCACGCCCAGGCCCAATGGACAAATCGGCCCACATAAGCAACCCAATCCAGGAAGTCTGACCTCAAATACCAACAAAACGGTGAAATACCTCTAAGTCAAGACCTCTGCACCGACCAACCAAACGCCTCGACACCGAGTAGCCGAGAGGGTCGGTGGCGAGGACCCCCGAAGAAGAAAACCCTAGGAGCCTGGCAGCGCCCGATCGTTGTTGCCCTAACCATCTCTGAAAGGTCCGGAACCGTTCCGAAAATCGCTGCGAGCCGCTAGTGCTCGGCGCCTAGGGTTAGAACTCTCTCTCCTGTCTCTATCATGCCTATAAATAGAGGCATGGAATTCATTTTTTGCATGATCTTTTTCCCTACGAAAGTGTTGTCGAAACGCTGTCAAATTTGTTACTGAATTCACTTATATTCATATTCACACGCTTGTGCCACGGATGAACGAAAACCAAGAGGTTCGTAGAAGTTTCTAGAGCATTCTTGATGTCCCGAGAAGTATGCGGAATATTCTAGAAGGGAACGGAAGATTGTGGAAGGCTCTAGGAGACTTGTAGAATGTAGTAGAAGTCTCTACACCCTTGTAATATTCTAGAACTCTATGGAAGGGCCCAACAACTAGTATATAAGGGACCCTTCCCCCTCATTTGTAATCAACCAAGTTGTAAAGCATTCTAAGCAATACAAGCAAAGCATTCTCCAAGAGCTCTCTTTCTCTCTCTAAGTCTTTCTCTCTCTAGCAAGTTTTGGGCAAGGCTGCTTAGGACCGGGTCCTAAGGCCGCACGGTGTCGGAGTTTACGAGTACTAAAACACTCACCCCGTTACACTTGCCTCAACCTCTAATTATTACTAGTATTTTGCTTATTTTTTGCTCTTTCTACGTGTCCGACAAAGTCCTAAAGGCTCCGATTATTCTAAAATTCGAACCTCAACAACTATTGTACTATATTAAAAGAAAATAGTTATCTAATAACTGTTCCCGCCAAAAATATAAAATAATTTTTATTTTTATTTAATTTCTATTCTAATATAATATAGATATGCAATAAATAATAATAAAAAATATAACAAAACTATATTTATCACTTTTATTTATAATATTATATCTCAATAATTTATTATATTTACCATTTTTAAAATAATATAAATATGATATCTTTTATGAGTTAATAATTAAACAAATTGAAAATAATTTGTATTATATTATATTATATTAAGTATAATAATGAATAAAATTATATATATGTTAAAGATTTGCTAAGAAATTTAAGAGATATATATAACTTTGTTAATTAAGTTTTATACTATCTTAAAATGAAAATTTTAAACCGAGCGTGTCTTATACAGTGTTGCAAGGGTAAGGGTTGCTCTCACTTTATTCTTTTTTTTTTGGTTATTTTTTATGTAAATTTTTAATTTAATATTAATAATAATTTATAACCCTAAATTGAATTTCAATTTCAGTCAGCCATAATTTTTTTTTTTGTAACGACTTACGACTAAACACGACGAAACGCACGCTCTCGGCTCTTCACTCCGCCGTTACCTCCCTTCTGCCGCCAGTTCTCCCACGGCCTGCACTCGGCCGCGCCGACAGTTAGCCCACGGCCTCCGCTCGGCTGCCCCGCCAGCCCACACCGATTGGTCCCAGACTCGCAGCAGCAGGCACGCACGCAGTCGCCCTGCGCTCGCCCTCTCCAAGTCCTGGTTCGTTGCTTGACTTGCTTCCAATTTCCAAATTGATGATGTTTTTGTATGCTTCCAAACTGATGTTGTTAGAATTCTTATTATTAATTATCAATTCAATTTTTGTAAACCAAATATTCATTTGAACTTTGATATATTAGAATATTTTGTATTGATGTGTAGATTACAGGTAAAAAAAAATGATAAAAACAGGTCATTCGCCTAGATTCCGCCTAAGCCCCGCCCAAACCGCCTAGGCGTTAGGCCCCCCCGACCGCCCAGCCACCGCCCTCCGAGTTCTACAACATTGGTCTTATACCGCCACATGAGTCTCAAATCAGCCAACAAAAAATGACCATCATAACCCTGTGTTCCAACATAAAATGTCTGATTTTACGTTTTTTACCACTTCTCCAAGCCAATGAGACACTGCCACCTTTGGAGAGACAACTAAACTTCTTTTTTTAGAGGAGATTTTTGAATTTTAACCACTTCAAACTAGGGGTGAGCAACGGTCGGTTCGGTCTGAAAACCGAACCGAACCCCACCGCTAGGATTATGTAAACCTCACCGAACTGACGTTTTTGGTTCGGTTTGGCGGTTTGCACCGAACCGCACGGTTTCGGTTTAAACCGAACTTTTTTCACCTATTTTTCAAAATGCTTGAATAAAAACATACATTTGCATGTTTCAACATTCATTAAAAGTCCAAATACACCAAATATAATCCCACAAGTTCAACAAACTAGTCTAATTTATAAATCGAAATACACAAGTTCATAAATAACAATTCAAAACTAAGTTCAAATCTACAAATTCATATTCAAACCGCCCAAATCGAACCGAACCGAGCCGCTATATTTCAGTTAAAATCGAACCGAACCGAATTTTGGCGGTTTTAAAAAATCCAAATCGAACCGAACCGAAATTAATATATAAACCGCACCAAACCGAACCGAAACCGTCGGTTTACGGTTTGGTTCGGTTTTTGGTTCGGTTTTGCTCACCCCTACTTCAAACAGATTTCTAGCACCCACTAAAAAACATTTTCGTTACCAATTATTTACTGTTACTTTTATTGCCCCTCTTATTTATTTCAGACATTTTAAAATATATCAAATATACATATATGTAAAATAATGTTTTTCTTGTATATATATAAAGTATAAACACACGAATACATTTAATAATACGACAATAATTCTATGATTTGTCACATATTGAGTTTTTTTTTTCATGAATGATTTTTTATATTCTTTATCATTTTACTTGGAATTTAATTACTAGATATCAGTTGTTGGTCCCGGTTTTTCAGAGTATAAAACGTTACGCAGCGGAAATAATGTTAAGTGTTTTCTTGCACGCTACTTACACACAGCTGACAACTGGCAACTGGTCAGCTGGTGCTGGTTACTCAGTACACAGCTGACAACTGAGACCTGTCAGCTGGTGATTCAAAACTTAGAATATTTAGCCTTGTTTGCACAGTTATATATCAGTTTCAGGATATACTCCAGCACTTGAGTGCTGGGTTTAAAATATGAATGAAAGACAGAAAGCTGATAAATAACAAAGGATTTTTATAGTGGTTCGATCAATCGATCTACGTCCACTCTCCAGTCGAAGCACTGGAAATTCCACTAAGAGTAATCAGGTACAGGTCTCCTACGATCTATCTCTAGCTGGTGAATGCCTCGTCCACCAGTTCACTAGATCAACCGCTCCCGGTCCTAGATCCTTCTTCAACTCTTCTCAGCTAATGGAGTGCGAGCACGTCACTTCAACCTCCACAGCTAGCTAGGTGTTTTAGTTCTCCCAAGAACGTAACAGTCTCTACGGCAGAATGCCCGTAATAACTCAAGTGCTGGTAAGCACAGGAGCTGTTGTGAACTCTCTCGAAGGAGAAAGAACACCAAGTGAGATCTTTAACTTACAAGCTTAAAGCTTGAAGTCTCGTGTTTGATAAATCAACACACGGAAAGCTTTATGAAAAGCCTCGAAAGTACTTTATGCGATTTTGCAATAATTTCAGTTCTTTCGGTGGTTGAGCAGATTAGTGGAATTGTTTGAATGTTGGTGGTTGCGACGTATTTATAGCCGCAGGAACCGATTCAAACTTTCTAGCCGTTTGGACGCATCCGGAAAGGTGTCAGACCTCGGATGTCCTTGTGACGGCGGCAGGTATGCTTTTCCGGAAAAGATCCATACCTAAGACCGCTTTATCTGACACAGATCTCTTTGTGTCAGAACGGCTCTCTCTGTCAGTCCGAGGAATAAGACTGGTGTCTTGTGACTGATAGACTTTAAGTTATCCTTCCTTAAAGTCATACTTTGTTAGTCGATTCCTCAGAGAATCTTCTTTTTGTCTCTACTACGCGGGGAGAGAGAATCTGGAATTCTGCTGGTAACATCTGACTGGTAGACCATACTGGTGATCTTGTGCTGGCAGTCTCTGCTGGTGACTTGCCCTGGCATCATCTAAGTCTACCAAATCTCTAGATGTTAACTCTTTTCGGAATCTCCCATGACTGGTGAAATCACCGCTGGTGAATAGTGTAAGCAAGAACACGTATTCTGCTGGTAAGATTTGTCAGCCGCCTGCTGATGAAACCCTTCCCAACTGGTGAATAGTAGCCAGTCATAAGCGCTTCTCATGCTGGTGAACAGTGTCAGCACGAGTCTTTGTCAGCCGCCTGCTGATGAAACTCTTCCCGACTGGTGAACAGTAGCCAGTGGTAAGCATTTCTCATGCTGGTGCACAGTGTCAGCATGAGTCTTGATCAGCTGCGACTTACAACACAAAGACCTAAACAGGACTTTACATATAAGACTAGAGCTATGTAGAGACAACTGACGCTGGTAGGACTTAGGATTTGATCCACCAAAACTATAATCTAAACAAGTAAGCTACTGAGGGAGGAAACCTTAGACAGATTTCCCAACATCAGTTTAACTAGATCTACACTCGTACAATAATATAATATATTAGTATATTATATCATTAATCATTTCCAAAATTATACATCAAAATATTGATATAAGTTGAATAAAACTAAAAAAAAATCAAATAAAATACAATGCCTACAAAAATAATAATTTAATTTACAAAATAATCCCATAAAAGATATTAGATTTATATTTTTAAAAATATACTAAATGTATAAAGTTAAACTGATCTAATATTTAAATAAAAAGTCAAAAACATAATATGCTTTTTTTCATTATTATTTATTTTATATGTATATATACTGTAATTGAATAGATAATAAATAAATATAATATAAAATGATTGTTGATTTGATGTTTTTTTTAAAGATAAAGTGGCACTAATAAAATACTCCATAATGCAACTACTCATAATTCAGATACGGGCATTAAAGAACGTAATATATTCATTAATATTTTGGTTAATAAATTGAATATATATATATATAGGTTAAAGAAATTTTTGAACTTAAAGAGTTGAGATTTAATTTAACCGTGATGAGCCTAATACATAAAACACTGCCTCTCAAAAAATAAAAGTGTAATCATAAAACACAGTGAAAACTGTCATTAATAATAGGATAACATTTAAAACACAACCATTAAAATTCAACAAAATACTTGATGAAAGAGTTCTCACTTATCAGACATGAGCAATAAAAACAACCAAACAAGTACCAAGCCATGTCCATGTCTCATAATAGATATAAACCCACAGTAATAGCTAGTACTAGAATATGATGAAAGTTTGCAAGAGTTTTACTCATCTTCAGTTTCAGATTCAGCACTCTGAAGCCATTCCACAAATGGTTTCACATTCTTCCAGATAGGGGAGGTTTTATTACCACCAGCAGCACCCTTCTCGTACCAACCCACAATTGAATCCTCCTCCACCACATCCTCGTCGTATAGTGCTTTCAAGACCAAAGCCACCTCCTTCACGGCCTCCGCGGATGCCTTCCCACAGAAGGTTTCGATGGCATGAAGCAGATGAAGCTGCGAGTCGTCGTCCTGAATTATAGCTTTGATGTAGGCCTTCTTCTTCACCGCCTCTTTGGAGAACCCTTTACCAACTCCGTCGAACAAGGCTTCGAAATAAGCATTCACGACCTCCTGACGAGAGCCGGAGAGACTCTCCAAGAATGATTTGAGTTGGGCTGCAGAAGAGCCCTTGTTCACATACTCCTTCATTGAGATAAATAGTTCATTTTTATCAGCAGCAGCTTTGTCACCATTTGTCGCCTCTCCGTTGGTAGATTTAGCTTTCCCTTCCCTTCCTGGGGAGCTCTTGCCCACTTTTTTCTTCTCTTCGTTGGCTGATAGCATGACCATGCTAGCAGTAACAGCATTCAGCTGTTCTTGGATAGTTTGCTGTGCAGCAACAGCAGAAGTGTCGGTCTGCCACTCGACATCATCATCACTATCTGCAGCATCTTCATGATCATCCTTTTGGCTACCAGTAGGCGAGTGGTCCTCGTCAGAGTTCTGAGTTCTCTTCTTGCTGGATGCCTTTGATCCTGCTTCCTTAGAACTACCAGACAATGCTTTCTTCTTTGCAGCCTCTTTCTTAAGTTTCTTCAGCTCTTCATCAGCTGCCTCTCCGTCCTTGAGTCTCTCCTTCTCAGCCCTCCTCATTGCTTTCTTGTCCTTGGATCCTTTCTTCGACTCAGGAGGGTTCTTGATAATGAAAGTGGTCAGCTTGTCCCTCATATCAACCTCCGAGATGAAACCACATGCAGCACACTTGAGATTGATCATCTGTGATTTCGTGATGATGACTTCAGTTTCAGGGTTCCCACAACCATAACATTGAACAAACTTTTTGATGAAATTCTCAAGGAGCCCTGCGAGTTTTGAAGTATCATGAGCTCCATTGACATGGGAAGTCCCAGTCTTCTCATCAAACTTGGACTGAGCTCCCAGTTCACAGCCAAAATACTTTGTTGTGTAAGAAGCTGGCCTGCCCAAAGCCTTGGCAATGTCTACCATATTGACAATGTTGGTCTTGATGCCATTACCACGGCCCTCAATTTTTGTTATCATCCTGGGCATCTTATACCTGTAAAAGGCATCATCCTTGTTCCCAGCACCAATGTTTTGCAAAGCCATTTTGCAGGAACGATATAAGAATATTGTCAGCAGATAAGTGAAGTGTATTGTTCAGAAAGAGTTGCTGCTTCAAGATTGTAAAAATTCAACGGAAAAGCAGCAGGCCACATAAACTGGCTATCCTTAGTACTTATGTTATGGCCTTGGTAAGACTTGAGATGCATGCAGTCAAATTGAGGACCAGAATTTCTATCCTTTTTTCTCTGTGGAGGACAGTACTCTCCAAGCAACCCAATTGATAATAAAAAGAGAGATGCCTGCTCAGACATAAAAGAAGTTTCTGACTTGAGACGCTCCACTTTTGCTGATGCAAGTCCACAAGCCAAAGCTCTGCAGAGGAAAAAATTAATTTGCATAAATGAAACATCAACAACAGAACAGCATAACATGTATACTAATGCTCCGATAAATATCTACAAGGACGTCATGATTTTCCACATCTGTTGGATATCAACGTGTACAGTCAAACAATACTTCTATCAGCTGATTTTATGAAACAAGGGCAAATCATTATCAAGAGGTATCACGATCATTATCAGCAGGCATCATGGTTCAATAAACAGACTTGAGTCATTGGATTCATAGAAAAACAAACGCACGCAGTTTCGATGTAATTAGAGAAAACAACCGATCAAATATTCAAGCTTAGCGTATGAGCACATAATTCAGCAATTAAATCATCAGATTTTTCTCTAGTAATTTCTCACTACTAAAGTAATAATTAATCCAGAATCGGAAAAACAAATTTAATTCATTCAGAAATTCATCAAACCATTAACAAACATAAAGTACACTGCAATACGATCACTAAATACAAATCACAATCCACGAAGAATAAGATTCCAGCTACAAATACTTCCAATCGGAACCAGAAATCCGAGATCCGATTCAGACTTCCGACAAATCGAAATCTACTTGACCTAACGCATAAAATCAAGAAAAATCTCACTTCCTCAATCTCAAAACAAGGTCCAGAAACCGGACCTAAACAAAAATCGAAAGGATTCAATAATCGAAATTCAAAATCTAACAAATCTAGATGTAAAACCCCGATCACTCCGTCACAGATACAGCAACAAAAATAAACGATACACCAGGCTTGAATTGAATCAAAACATACAAATCCTAAAGGATTGATAACGCCACAAAACCCCGAACAAGAATTGAAAAGTTACCTTATGCTGAGAAGAGAGGAAGAATCAGAAAGAGCGAAACGACAGCGACAGAGATTAAACAAAGGTACAGATTTTGCGCAGGAGAGGGAGTGGTTGGGAAGAAAGGGAAAGAGATGACGTATATATAGAGGAAGGAGGAAACCCTAGTTGTCAAGGATTTAGATTTAGGGCAAAACAAAAAAATCGTAACATCAAATAACCAAACACCGCCTTACTTATTTCTCTTTATCGTGAGACGAATTTAATGAAATGATGTATTTCTTTATCGCAAATGATGTCTCATAATTTTTATTGTGAAACGAATTTAATGAAATGATGTATTTCTTTATTGCAAATGATGTAATTTTTAAAAATGAAATGATGTATTTAACTTATTAAAATGATGTATCAAGGTTCGTCTCACAAAAAAAAATAGTGAGACCGTCTCTCATGAGACCAACTCTTGTATTTTTATTTAATATATGATAACATATTATTATTATTATAGCATATTATTATTATATCCTATTTTGTTTAGGCAATAACAAAATCTAATTTGGCTCAATTACAAGTATTCAATCTAAACGATTTCAACTTTTCTATATTTTTTATGACTCCATATTTTATTTCCATGACTAAATAATTTTTCCTATGATTGATGGAAAAAGTACTTAAGCATATTTTCTATTTTAAAATGCATACACACCATCAAACAATCATCATTCATACATTTGTAGATTATTATACCTTTGTAGTAGTTGAAGTTTTTTTAACTTTGATATGAAAAGATTTTTGTCACACAATAATTAATTGCCTAGATTTTGTAACAAATGTTTGAACTTTATTTTTTCATTATGCATTGAACTTGATTATGAGACTTGTGCTAGAAAAAAATAATTCAACATATTTAGGGAATAACAATCATTTGCACATTGAAAATGAACTAATATGCAAATATATTTTCTTCAAAGGAATATGATCGAATACAAGAATCTTTATTGGAATATCTTCTACATTTGAAATAATAACCATTATCTAAGCTATGATTATAAAAGATCCACCAATGTCATACCCATCATTATAAGATGTTTACATCAAGTTTCTACCAAAAAAAAAACAAAAAAATGCACATACATTCATTAGCTAAGAAAGGAGAGTTTCAAAAATGTAGAAGACATCCTTTTGTATAACTAGAAGACAACAAATATACAAATGTGATTGTGCCCTCACCTAAGTATATGAGGTATCAAAACTGAACTCTTCCAAATATATGTCGAATATCTATCAAGAATTCTTGTTTTAAATCCTTCATCATCTTGGCCATCTCTTAGGTAACAAAACTAAAGCTCTTGTTAATGATCTTCAACTCATCCACTGCAACAATGCAATCAGTCAAAACCAAAGCTATGAAATCTCACCATCAATAACCAGAAAAGAGGGACAGAAACAGAAATCAACGGCAAAGCAGCTCGAAACAAAAACTGAGCAGGGGCAGCAAGCACACTTTCTGAAAAACAAAGTCATCAAGAAAGTAGACTAAACAATGGATCAGCAGGTAAATGAGATCAATGCAGGAGAATGTTGATAGCACAACCAAGTTGGAGCATGGGATAGGAGCATGAGAGATTTCGGGTTGAAGTCTAAATTGCCATCCAATACTAGGATGCAACCCCCGCCTTTTTCATACAACCCATCACCATGCTTAGGCATGGATCATTGCTGTTGAAGAGGTTGCGAACGTCACAAAGCAAAACTCAAGCATGGACAGGGGCCCTCTTCATCTTTTTTTATTGCATCCTCTCAAGCACCCCTATCCCATGGCTACCAACATTGCATCCCTGCTCAGACCTTTTACAAATGGCCATCATTTCCATTATGATGATGCACAGATAGAAACTGGATAACATACCAGGAAACTTCAATAAAGGTTCATTTATGAGACTGTGCTTCTGTATGGTGACAATATTTCAAATGAACACTACTCAGCCATGATGTATCTAACTGCATACCAAGAACTGTCAGTAAAGGCTCACATATGAGACTGTGATTCTGCATGGTGACATGATTTGAAATGAACACAACACAGCCATGATGTGTTATCACTACAACTTACTCAACTCCACAAGTAGGAGTATGTCAAAATCTGGACAAGAAATTACCATTACCTATTCCCATAATTTCATTATCTTGTTAGGCCTAGATATTCAAGCAATGAAGCAAAACAGACAGCAATTATCCAAAGACACAGTATGCTCCAAAATGGCCTAATTCTTGTGAACTTGCAACAAAAAATGCAGCAATGGATGAACGAAAAAAACCAAATCTCTCTCGAAAACAACAAGTAAAACGAGTAAGCAAATATTCGTGGCGTATAAAGCATTTATAACTCACATTATAAGAAAAGATACTGAATGCAAACAAGTTCCTGAGTTTTGACGCCATTAATCAAAAACACTACATCTGAAACACAAGTGCCAACGAAAAACTTAAGCCACGGAAGACGAAAGATAGCATTCCATTGAAAAACAAACAAACAAACAAAAGGCTCAAAATCAAAGGTAACCCGCAGCGAGCTACGACCACACATGATAAAGCAAATTCAATAACAATTAATTTGGGCGAATAAAATCAAATGTGCGCGCCTAATTCCTCGCATTTCTAGTATCCAAATCCAATAATGTTCCGCTCCACCACTGAGCTACTGAGGAACAACGGGTAGATCTAGCAATCTACACTTGCCTTCGAGTTTCAGACCATGAAAATGAAACAAAAAGTTAACTACACCATAAACGCAGAAAATTTTTGTACGAATTTCGAGAAAAACAATTGCTGTCGAGAAACTAGGGGGCTAGCTAAACGGTGCCGGAGGAGCTCCGGCGCCGTGAACGTGAGCTTCCGCGATGTCAGGGAACTATAAATACGGGATAGGGTTGCGGCGGGATTAGGGTTAGTTTGATTTATTAATTTTGGCTATTTTAATTCCATCAATTATTAAATCGGTTTCAATATATATGTGGTGTAAATTAAAACTTTATAGCATAATAATATTGAATTAGTAGCATCTCATTATTAGAAATATTCCCTCATTTTACAATTATTTGATTAATTACACCTCTCGGCCAAATTCCCACTTGTTGAGTAATTCAACGAATCGCATTTTCAAGGTCAATTATCAAAT
This sequence comes from Plectranthus barbatus, assembly GCA_026898455.1. Taxonomy (NCBI): domain Eukaryota; kingdom Viridiplantae; phylum Streptophyta; class Magnoliopsida; order Lamiales; family Lamiaceae; genus Plectranthus; species Plectranthus barbatus. The sequence continues at coordinate 1,153,687 of JAPKLW010000030.1, read as the reverse complement.
TATTTTGAAATTCTCTTACTAATTAGTCAATGAAATTGAAAAGTTTTAAAAATTAATTCACTATTATTTGAGTGATTAATGGAGATCAACACCGAGTTTTTTTTTTAAAAAAAAAAATTGATGTAGCTAGTTCAATACCGGACAAAAACTTGTGTGAGACAATATTTTTTTGCGTGAAGTTCTGAGTGGAATATGCTGAATGGGAATGTTAATAATGTATTTAAATATTATAATACATTATTTATTTTTTACTTTAAATTTACAATTGAAATAAATTACGCACAATGTAAAATAAATTATAAATTAAATGCACTCAAATGTCTTACCGTCTCACAAAACATAAAGTCTTCCACGAGACTCACTCTAAATAATGATGTTTAACTAATAAAATCTAACTCATTTCTCTAAATCATAAGATCCTATAAATGTTACTCCTTCAATTCCGATTATATAGTCCAGTTTGATCTTACACGTTTGCGAAAAATATTTAATATTTAAACAAAGTTTCAGCATCACCCTTATTTAAAGTATTAATTAACCTCTTATTTTCATAATATTACATTTAATATTCTCATTTTCCAAAATTATTCAGGGATGTAATGGTAAATGACCATATAAAAACAATAACAAATATAGAAATTAAACTATATAATTAAAACACTCTAAAATAATAATCTGGACTATATAATTGGAACGGATGGAGTATTTTGTAAAGTCCCAATATCATCATCACCCTAATTTATATCAAAGGATTAAAAATAAATTACTTTAATCACACCCTTTATTACTCCAAAATACAAGAGGTCATATTTAATGGACTCATTTGACAATTTCTTACCTAATTAATTTATTACCACGAGCCAAACATGCCAAGTTTGATTTCCAATTTCCTAAGTCTATAAGTCTAGCCCGCGTGAATAGCACCTCACAAAATAATGGTAAACAAAAAATATTTAAATGAATACAAATGTATTATTATTAAGAATAGTATTGCTGTTGTGTTGTCGCATTGATTTGCATAGACATTCTTGATTTTCCGTCCATTTTCTTCCCATCTTCATCGCCGCCCTCTTCGCATGCCTCTCTGACAAACTCCGGAATATAAAAATATCCATTTTTCGGACAGGTAGTTGGGTTCGAGTTTTGGGGTTTTTTGCTTCTTCTTCCTCTTCGTGATTTTGTGTGGAAATCGGAGAAGGGGAAGAGGAGAAGGCGATGAAGAGTAAAAATGGGAAGGTTTCTGTTAAATGGATTCCCATATTCTCCATTTGTTTCTTCATGATTGGCATGGTCTTCACCAACAAGTATGCGTTCTTTGCTAGAATTCTTGAATTTTATTTTTGTTTTTTGTTTCTTTTGAGAAGTGAGCTGCAGTGGATTTGTTGCGATTGATTTTGATCTGGGATTTTGCAGATTCTGGGGGCCATTGGAATCGAATAATCAGCTCATAACTCAGCAGAGAAGGGACCAGGAGTTGCAGATCGTCTCCGAGGATTGCAATACTAACAAAAAGGTTGGGTTTTTATTTTCTGAATTTTGAAATTTTGAGTTCATAGATTCAATTTTTTGTTTGAGGATAGATCAAATTTAGTAATTATGTGTTTTGAAACTTACCTCCTATGTGTATGTGTTTGTGTGTGTTTTTTTATTGAGCTATCGATGAATTTGTATATTTGCTTTGTTTTTATATAGAAAGAAGAAGATAAAGACAGTGATGTGATGAAGGAAGTTTACAAAACGCATGAAGCAATCCAGTGAGTTCGAAAATTCCTTATTTTGTGCTTGTATAAATTCTAGCAGCAAAGCTGAATGGGTGGTAAGTCTTCTCATGGGGCTGTTTCAGGGAATTAGACAAGTCGATTTCGATGCTCCAGATGGAGTTATCTGCATCTAGAAGTGCTCAAGAGAATAGCAAAAGCGATTTGTCTTCGACTACTTCTAATCAGGAGGCTCCCAGGAAGAAGGCATTCATGGTAATTGGTATAAATACGGCTTTCAGCAGTAGGAAGAGGCGTGATTCTGTTCGAGAGACTTGGATGCCTCGAGGTAATGCTGGATTGTGTTGTGAACTGAATTATGTACTTGCGAGAATCTGTTCTGAAAATGTTTATACTTTCAGGCGATCAGCTTCGGAGATTGGAGGAAGAAAAGGGGATTGTTGTGAGATTCATGATTGGACATAGGTATATTGGGATCTTTTTCTTCCCATTGAGTTTCCTATTTATTCATGTGCTTCCGTAAAATCATATCTAATATGTATAGGATTTTCACATTCGTTTTCATCATCTGAAGTCCCTGATTGGAATTCTCACTTAGATCCTCGGATTGCTCGAGCTATGTCATCTTCATCCTAGCCTTGTAGGGGTGTGGTGGGACTAGAATATGTCAATGAAGTTATTCATACTAGGCAGTAGCCCAAACTCGTAAAATTCCAATGATTAAGCACTGTTACAGAGATTAATCCGAAGTGAATGTGTGACCTCATGCGAAAATAGGCACAGATTTTTCCTAGTTATTGCATAGTTTTTCATTTGTGAGGTAACTGATTAGTTACTATAGGAACATCTTTCGTATTGCTCTTATCGATGAGTTATTTTCCGAACTATTCTCTTTCAAGCTTGATAGCCTTGTTTGTACACAATTCTTTCTGCACAAAATGCGGAGGGTGATAAGGCTAGTTTGCGTGGATTCACCACCATATGGTCTCTTTCTCTTAGATGCATATCAACTCGTGAAACAACCTCTTTCGAGCTTGGTATTTAGATATGTCTATGCTGCTGTTAAGTGAAATGAACTAACGCGGCAACTGTTTGGTCGATCCAGTGCAACATCCAACAGCATTTTGGATAGAGCTCTCGACTCTGAAGAAGCTCAACATAAGGACTTCCTCAGACTGGTAAAAACATTCTGCCAAACTCGTTGAAATTTGAAAACCTTCCGCACTCTAAAGATTTCGCGCATCTAATATGCAGGATCACGTTGAAGGATATCATGAATTATCGGCAAAAACAAAGATTTTCTTTGCCACTGCTGTTGCAAAGTGGGATGCTGATTTCTATGTCAAGGTTGACGATGACGTTCATGTTAATTTGGGTAATTACTGAATGCCTCTTCCACTTTCATATAAATCCGTTTATATCTTTATCTTGAACTGACCTTACGAAGTATTTTTTCTCCTGCAGGTACATTTGCTGCAACTCTGGCTCGTCACCGATCAAAACCAAGAGTGTACATCGGCTGCATGAAATCCGGACCTGTTCTTGCTCAAAAGTAATCTTTAAAACTCAACCTCTTCTCTTTCTGTGCTTCTTAGTTTAACTTAAAGTTGTTTAATTACTAGTTGTGATCTTTCTTCAGGACTGTTAAGTACCACGAACCCGAATACTGGAAATTCGGAGAAGAAGGAAATAAATATTTTCGGCATGCTACAGGGCAGATTTATGCCATTTCAAAGGATTTAGCTACTTACATCTCAATTAACCAGTAAGAAATTCCTGCTTTCTGCATGAGTTTTACGTTTCTCTATCGATAAGCCATACTAGGATGCATGGTTGTGTAGTCGAACATTAATGTCTCTTTCGATCCATGCTTTATAACCATGAGACATAATCTAAAATGCAAATTTGCAGGCCCATACTGCACAAGTATGCCAACGAAGACGTCTCGCTCGGTTCTTGGTTCATCGGTCTTGAAGTCGAGCACATAGACGACCGCAACATGTGCTGTGGCACTCCACCAGGTATCATTTTGTCGATCAGCTCTTGCGCAAATGATCTAAACGGTTCGTCTCAAGCCTTCCATTGCTGCGAATTTGCAGACTGCGAGTGGAAGGCGCAAGCAGGCAACGTGTGCATCGCCTCGTTTGACTGGAGCTGCAGTGGGATATGCAAGTCAGTAGAAAAGATCAAATACGTGCACGAACAATGTGGCGAAGGCGAGGAGGCCCTCTGGAATGCTTCACTGTAGGATCTTCTTCTCACTTGAAAGAAGCTCAGCTGACACAAGAAAAACACATAGACTCTATCCTCAACCGGCCGGCTGCACGAGCCACGACGTGAAGCAGTGCTGAGGAGCAGATGACATTTTACCAGCAAGATTTGTTACAGACAACAGGTTCATTTTCTTACTAAAGATTTTTGTATGTATACGCGGTGATACGACGAATGGGAGGCCGGATACATGTAGGCATTGTTTAGAGGACTCAAAGAGAAGCCAGATCTTGGCTCTGATTGTCGACATTCGGGTAGAGGCTAGCGCTCGTCGTCATCGTTGCTGTCGTCGTTTTCGCTATTCGAGATCGTTGAACTGGTAGCATTTCTGCTCATCTAATTGTTGGATTCCTTCTTTCTTGTATGGCTAGTTTTGTTCAATGTAATTTTTGTTGGTGCCTATTCATATTTATCTTTGCTAGTTTTGCCCATTTTATCGAAGTTTGAATCTACCTCTTATGCTGGAGTTCACATTTTCATCTCGTGAATTGAGAATTTATCTTTATCTTTGGGGTACCGCTTAAATAGGCTCTTTTTATTTTGATACATTAATTTCGGAGCTAGTATTTAATAGCTAATTGTGGTTAATAATAAAATTGGCAATTGTAATTAACTTATTTAAGATTTAAACAAGTTAATTATGATTGTCAATTTTATATTAACCACAATTAGCTAATACTAGCTCCGAAATTAATGTATCAAAATGAAAATGAAAAATTTAAGCGGAACGGAGGTAGTATTTTTTTAGGTTTTGGACTCGTAATATTCTTTTAGTATGTGCCGTTTAATTGGATTAGAGGTGTGTTTTTTTTTGTCTTGAAAAAATAAAAATGAGAGAAATTTTTATAAAATGAGTTCGAGTTTTCATGGAGTCATGTGTGTTTAAATTAATATAAAAATATTTATTAAAAATTTGAGAGAAATAAATTTGATTTTTGTGTATTTGATTAATTAATTCTTTTTGGGATCTACATTTATGGAATTGAAATAGTAATAGTAGACAAAGGCAATGACACAACCAGCAAACACAAGAAAACTATGGTTTGAATATATTAATTGATGTGTCAGTTTTGGCCTCTCCAAATCTAGGCACCTCATCTTAAAAAAAGGATATTAACTACGTTATTTTTATTAGTTCTTCTATAGATTCCATCAGTAATTATTAAGGGTAAATAGCAAGTTATTTTTATATTTTAAAATTTATCAAATTATTGAGGGTGAGTTTAACCATGACTGGAGCTTAGCGCTAGGCATTTTTTTCGGTGGGTTTAAATATTTTTTAGGTGGTAGTTAGTTGGTAAATTAATTTTTTATATTTAATATTTATAACATATATATTTATTAAGAAATTAAAAAAAATTATATAAATTTTAATTATTTTTAAAAAGTATAAAGAACCGGCCACCTGAACCGATTAAGTGGTGTCTATCCCTCTAGTCGGTTGTCTACATTGGCAATTGTAACTCGTCAAACAACCTATACATTTGAATTTGAGTTTAACCAAGAGCCACCTAGCACTTAGGTATGAATTTTTACAATAACAAACCTAACTATTGAATATAGTTAGAGAGGTCAATCAGGTCAATCCGTCGGGTTGCGGGTTAATTGATCCTCGTCAAATCGAGTTGGAATTTTTTCGGGCTAAAAAATCTTGACGCTAACCTTAACGCTTCGATTTTCAGGCTAGCCCGTCGGATCAATAAATTTATTAATTATTTTTAACATCTTTTCACTCTTTTAAATATTTTAAATAATAAAAAATAAATAAAATATTACTTCTCTCTTGTAAAAATGCAAAACACATCATAAATTTGTATATAACGATTAGTGGTGGCCACGGGCCGGTTCCGGTTCGGAACCGCCGGTTCGGCGGTTCCAGAAAGTCAGAACCGGAACCGGCCCGTCCAAAAACGGTTTCGGTTCCGGTTCCGGTTCGACACGGTTCCGGTTCGGAAACGGCGGTTCGAAAAATATTTTATTTTTTATTTTTTTTATTTTTTTAGGGACGTGGCGCTCTCTGATTCGTCGAATTTTGAATTTTCAAAAATATTTTCAACGGTTCGGAACCGGAACCGCTGGTTCCGGTTCGGGCTATTTCTTGAACCTGAACCGGCCTGTCCAAAAATGGTTACGGTTCCAGTTCCGAACCGTTTTGGACGGTTCCGGTTCGGAACCGTGAACCGCCGGGCCGGTTCCGGCGGTTTCGGTTCCAAATGGCCACCACTAATAACGATAAGTTTAACTATTAAAAATATATTATTTTTATATTTTAACAATATTTGAATATGTTTTATCTTCACAAATAAGTGAACTTTACAATGTACTGATACTATTTGAACTAAATACAATTATATAACTTAAGATTTTAATTAATAAATATGATCTTAAATATTAGAAGTAGATTTTAGTAATATAATTGTTATAAAAATATTAATAGAGGAATAATCAATTTAATTGGGCCAACCTGTCGAGTTTCGGGCTTACTACTATATCGGGTCACGTTTATTCTGTCTTGGACTATTCGGACTAAATATTTTGACGCTAAAATTTCTCGACCCTAACCTTCATTTCAACTCAGATTAATCGGACCAACCCATAAGTTTCGAGCTAAATTGTAATCTCTAAATATAATTCAAGAAAAATTCCAAAGACGCAAGGTGAATTTTGGTGGCCAAAGAAGAAGCAAATAGAGAGGCCCACGTGTCCTCCATCACGTGCTACCCACATGCTGAAAATTTTGGTGTCGGCTGTAAAGACTCGTGTCCACCGCCATGCACGTGCCGGAGTTGCACAGTGGCCTATTCAGGGGCATTTTGGGTACACTTGTACCCAAAATAAATTTTTTCTTTATAAATTTATATATTTTTTCTATTATTTATAATATTTTTACATAATGTACCCCCAATTTAATATATTTATATATTGTACTCCTAATTTCAAATTTTTGGATACGCCACTGGAGTTGCAATACTTTAAAAATAAGAAATTCATGTAAATATGGATAGAAAAGCAGAATTATTGATTCAGAATTCAAAAAATAGTTTAATTATTGATTTAAGATTCAAAAGATGATCATATCATGTCCTAAATTGAGAATTATATGATTTTTTGAGTCTTGAATTGAGAATTTTTGTAATGTTCTAAATCCTGAATCAATAATTAAACTACATTTCGAATCCTAAATTGATAATACTCCAATTATCAAAATATTTTCGGATTCGTATTTGTAAGATAATAAGTTTAATGTGTAAATTATGATTTTTTTTTTCCATTTTCGAACACATTCTTAGTGTATAAATTTTAAATTCAAGTACCAACATAATTGCAAAAATAAAAATAAAAATTGGAGTCAAACTAAATTGAATTTAATCAACTTAATGAGAAATTTTATTCTATCTAAAGCTCGATTCGATTTTGTTCAATCCTATTTATGAGAAACTTTATTTATTTATTTATTTTTCTTGTTCCATAAAAAGGTTGAGAAGGGAGTGTGATTGGCCAAGAGAAATATGAGACTATATACTCCCTCCGTCCCATGTAATTAGTCCCATTTGGTTTTGACACGATAACCAATGTTAGTGAGTGTAGTGAAATTAATATTTTATTGATGAGTGTAAAAAAGTTTGCTATTTTAGGAAATGAAACAATTAGATGGGACGGACAAAAAATGCAAATGTGACTAATTTCGTGGGACGGAGGGAGTATTAAACTTCATTTATTTTGGAGCCTTCTTTTTCATTGTGTTGTCTCTATGAATAATTCAACAATGGTCCTTTTTCTACTCGAAAATGTGGGGAAAAGGGGGAATAATGGTGCATTTTTTTTCTTTCAAAATATGTAGTTGCCAAACTTCTCAATTATTATATTATATATTATTATTTTCATTATTATCATCATTTAGTATTCCCCATAATAATGAATATTATGAATAAACTTATTTTCATCATTAACAAGAATAACTATGCAAAAATAATTTAAATCATATATATGAATAGTCCCCTTTCTCCATCAAAGATGAAAAAGATCGAGAAAAAAATAAATAAATAAAATAACTCACTTTCCTAAGTAAGATATCATCATTCATGGTCCAAATCCAATAGATTGACAAATAAATTGTACCACCTATGTGAAAATGAAATTGCAACAAACTTTTCATTTTATTAAAATGATTAATTTATTTAATGCATAAATAATCGTATCATACTTATTAGAGTGTACACATTTGGTTAGGCCAAATTAAGGAATGAAGTACTGCCGAAATCAAATAATATGGTCTGAAACTTTTCCAAACCAAACTGGTTAAACTATATTAAAACAGTTTGGTTATGTTGTTTGACGGTTTGGAATATTAATTTAATGAAAAAATTTGAACATTGAACATTTCTTATTTTCACTTAAATAGAGTGAAATGAAACGAGAGAGATAGTGACAACGAAGAGAAAAGAAAGAGACAATGACATCACATATAAATGAGAGGCAATGTGGGTATTGTAAGAGGTCACGTATGAATGAAATGTGATATTCAATAATTTAGAATTTACATTTTAAGAAACAAATAAATATTTTAAGAAACATATACCTCTTAAAACTTGAAACCTATTTTCAACCACTATAATACATTATTATTCAATTCTAAAACACTACATAATTTAAATATTATAAATGTAAACGGTTTGGTCCGACATAATTAAACGGCCGATTTTACTACTAAAACATCAAATCAATATGATTCGATTCGGTCATATCGAAACGGCCAATTTTTCTACTAGGTTACCAAACTAACTAAATTACTTTGATTTGACTGAGTTGGACCGAAATACTCCCTTTGTCCTTTTTTAATAGTCTGATTTAGTTTGTGCACAATAACCAAGATATGTGAGTTTAGAATGAATTGAGTTGAATTAATATTTTTTTGTTGAGTGAGAAAAAATTACTAATTTTAGAAACAAAACTATTAAATAAAAATGTAGAGAAATGAAAAACAAAACTATTAAAATGAGATAAAAAGTACGTGACTTCGATGTTCGAATTTTTTCAAAAGGTGATACTTTTTCATTACCAAAGGAACACGATAATTTCACTTCGAGACATGAGTCATTTTTAAAATACAACATATATACATATATATATATAGAGATAGATATGTATATATACATACAAACAAGCATGTATATACGCATGCATATATATACACACATGTGCTATCATTGACTGACACTTTCTCTATGTGGACGAGGCCTTCATATTTTGAATCGATCTTCTCCACGTTTCACTTCACAATTCTCATACTAAAATTAATTAAACAACAAAAATGGCCAACCTTTACGACCGCCGCCGTCACCACCACCTCCTCCACCACAAAACCACCATTTTCCTACCAATGTTCTGCCGCTTATCTCTCAAAGACATTAACCTCAGCCGCCGCAGCCGCCGCGACCCATCTCTCTCCGACGAGCCCACCTCCCCTAAAGTCAGCTGCATGGGCCAAGTTAAAAGAAACAACCGCGTCACCGGCCTCCCCTCCACCGCCGCCGCCGCCGCCTCCACCCCTACCGGAACCCAACACCACAAGTACTCCAAGCTCAGGAAACTATTTTCCAGCAAAACCCTCCTGCCGCCACTCACCGCCTCCCTTCCCACCACCACCCCGGCCTCCGCCGCAGTCGGCGGCGGCGGCAGGAGTAGAAGCAAGAGCTGCAGGAGTAGCAAGGAAGTGTGCGTGGATAATTTGAGAAGACTGAAGTTGAAGAAAGATTGCGAAGGAGACTACATCAAGGTTGTCGATGTCAGCGAGCTTGATCCGCCGCTGCCGGTGCTGAAGAAGGCGGCGTCGCAGGGCGTCGCCGGCGATGGGGCGAATCTCTGGAAGAGAAGATTCAATGGGGCGGCGCAGATCGGAAAGATTCATTTGCCAACTTGCAAGATTCCTCAACCACCGACTGTGTGACGGCGGTTCAGACACATAAATTTCATGAGGTAATAAAATCATATGTAAAGGAATTCAAAATATTTTTTTTTTGTCAATTTTTTTTTTCTTTTTGATTCAAATTTTGATTCAGTCAATGGGAGTGAAGGGTCTCATTTTTGTGTTTATCCATTGATTTGAGAAAAATAATTTGACGTAGAATTCAAAATGAAGTTGAAGAAATTATATATAATATTATAATTAGTGATGAAGCATCAAGATTTACGCCGAGTGATACAGAATGAGTTGGATCTAGCTAATGTTTTGAATTTAATATTGCCACTATTTTACTCTATTTCACTAGCAACGACAAGATTTGTTATTTTTTTTTTCATCTTCAACCTGTATGAATCTGGCTGCACTTCGATGAATAAATAATTTAAGACAATCACCTATGACTTCACTAGTCTTGTGTACCATTAATTAATTAATCAACTTTTTTCTGATACAACACGAACCCGCACGATATTAATGAGTACGAACACGGCACGAAGCTGCTAAGCTCAAACACAAACCCGTTAAACTCAAACACGATAACAACCCGACACGATAAAAAATTGCCTTACGCAAATAGCCAGCTTCACACTTAGAATAAAATTTTTGATACGATACGATAACACGACACGAACACGCTTAATAATAATGGCCACGAACACAACACGCAATGACCCGACGCGAACGAATTGTCAGCCCTAGCTGTAACTCAAGAACTTGCAATGAAGCCTCAATTTCTAATCTCATCATTTCAATCTACAAGCATAAGATTACACTACAATCTTAGGTTATAGTTATACAAATCAGCTCATAGATAGAGCTCGACTCATGAGAACTCCACCTTGTTCTCATACATATATGCTAGAGATTATATATGGTGCTACAATGTTAGAGGGGCGCAGAGTTTTGTAATAAAAGGCTAAATTCTATATGCAGGCTTTGCTAACTGCATGCATGATCAGCCCTGCTCTTTGTAGGGAGTCCATATCAATTTACTTACATCGACTTCAAGGCCACCGCGGCCGGCAGCTTTAAGATGACGGTCCAGGACCTTAGGATCGGCACATATAACGTGCTGCCCCTTCCGATATTGGATCAACTCGAGGCTTTGAAGTGTGGACAGAATATCCTCTGCCTTGATGGCTGTCATGTCGCTGAGCTCCTGCAGTTGGACAAGGAAAAGGAAAAAATTGGGATGAGTCAATAATGCAAGAACGCTTCGATAACATCGAGCAGGTAGTTTTTTAGCAGCAAGAGAAAAAAGAGATCCTTCTGTGTCCAAACCTTCAAATAAGAAAAAAAAAAATAAAAAAATAGCCCATTTCAACACTTGGGCACTTCATTTATATTCAGAATCATTGGAAAACATCTTGCCTTTTTCTTTTATTGTTATTCCAAGGCTTTCATACAAACACATCCAAAATAGCTTGATTCAGGTTAGTTTGTTATTTTACCTGAGCAGACTTGAGAAACAGATGTGCAAATATATATATATATATATATATAAGATGCTGTGTGTGAGGTGTACCAGTGTCAATGGTTAGAACTTGAAAAAACTAGTTGAAATGTGAACCTTGATAGAGATGTTGCCCTTGTGTTTTTTCAGTATATCTAGAAGAACACGCGTCCAGTATCCTCGGTAGCTTAAGAGTCCCAGGTCTGAAAGTGGCCGTTCTGGGGTTCCAACTTTACCTTCCTTCTTCGAAAGCTCATATGCTGCTCGACGGATGGATATCACAAGAAATTATATATGAAGTTAAATTAATTAGAGCAGCCTAGATTTGCCACTATTCATTCTTATGGGTCAAATGTTACTCCCCATCTACTCAACACAATTTTTTTTTTAATTTCTAGCAGAAGACTGCTAATTTGCGTGTAAGAGAATAGACACATTCCTACCAAGCAAAGGCTGAAACCTAAACTATTCAACAAATCCACATGTATGGAGAGTTCTCCAATTTCATGAGCAATGAAATCTTTCTTGCTCTGCTTTTTGAAAGTATATTGTCTTTATCTGATGATAGTATTGAAAGTGGTCATATGAGTATAATATTTGCAGCTAGTAATACCATGAAGAAAGGTCCAAGCTTCTTCATATCAAGAAAGGTCAAAAGATTATGAAAGAGTAAATTGTATGGTGGTAATGGGTAATCATGTAAAGGACTGGACAGAGGGTGAATATATGAGAAGCTTACAGAAGGCAATCAGGAATTTTCCATAGCCCTTTCTCTGATAAGGAGGGAGAGTGAGAATGCAAGCTAAATTGTAAGACTCCTCCGAGTGTTTTTCCTACATATCATGCAAATCCAAGAAAAGTTAGGGGAAGAACAGGAACACTTCTTGGGTTACTTTTTTTTTTTTTAAAGTATAATTCATAAATGTTAAAAACTCGTTCATCCCTACAACTAAAATTTAGTATCAAATGTTGTAAGTTTTCTGTGACCAATGGCATAAAGTAGGAAGAGACCAGGCCCGTCTTCATTACAATTAAGATAAAAAACAGTGCAGGTGAAATATTTTAAGGGACAGGTGCATCATGGATTCATGCTTGTATCTTGAAATATAATTCCAGAGACTAATATGTTACAAATGGATTAAATATCGGTTATAATGTACAAGAGAACACCAATTAAGATAGCTAGCTGAAGATCACCCAAATCCTAAATGATCAAACAGTACCTTTGAGAAGTAGCCCACCATATGGCATCCTCGATCATCACATTCACACAGCACATAGAACAGAAAAAGATCAACATCATAGTATAGGGTCTTGTGATCAAGAAACAATTTAGCCAGATAGCAAAGATTTTGCCCATAGACCTTGTTCTTTTTTCCATCAACCTGTTCATGCATTTCAAAGTTAGATGTCACTTTTTCCGATTAAGATCCCAAACAGATCTTAGATCAACAGATACTGCCACTCAACAAACAAGAGAAAGTTATGAAGAACTGAATATCTAGGTAACAATACATTCAAGAACTAAATAATGCTGATATTTTCTTGTATGCCTCATTCGAAGAAAAAAAAAGGAAAGCAAAACCAAAATTCAAACACGGCAAGTTTCAAATAAATAATCCAGAAAAACTTTGATTGCAGGAATATGTTTAACAGCCACCATCATACAAAAACTTTTTCTGCGTCCTAGGTATTGCATTTTCATAGAGATGATTGTTTTTGTTTACAACATCACAGGCTAACAAGACATCAGTATAAAGTTTTACCTCAAACATTGACAAGGTTCCATTTCGGTATATCTCATCACCAGGAGGATGCTTGAGATCACATTTCCTCTACAGAGAATAAAGTAAATACTTTAAACAACAAGCATTGTAGCTGATATCTATTTTAAAAAGTACAAAACACCACCAATAAACACAATTCAGGAAGAGACGTTGATTTGCTGAGCTACAGATAATTCATTTAACTCGATTGATGCCAATCCAACAAACTAACTTTTATGTAAGAAATACTAGAGTTCCATCAAAACTCAAAAGATTATGAAATGAAGAGGACCCAAGAGAGGGTGTGAGATGGAGAGTTTACCATATGCCTCTGAAGTTGTTCTTTGCGCTTCATAAAATTCAGGCAAAATTCACAAAAGAACAGCTTCGTACAATCACTGTACTCGGGAGGAAAGGGGGAAAAGTACCAAGTCTCTATCTCGTATCTTCCAAGTTCTATTGTGGCAATATTTTTTACTTTTGTAAATTCCTCATGTTCACGCAAGCTAGCAGCATCAAGTTCCTCATGGCCCTGTATAATTCCAAACAATACCTTGTAATCAGCCAAATGAATTTGATGATTCTAGAGCGTAGTAAGACAACTGATTTCTGAATTTGTTGCTCAATGTTAATCCAAAAGTATGTATCATAATGTTAACAACACTGTTCCAGTAGCAACAAAAGAACAAAAACAGTAGACGAACATGATTAAAGAAAACCAATGAGGTTTACCTCCACGTGTGTCTCATCAATCTTACGCTTTTGATGGCGTGTCATTTTCAAGCTAGTTGCCTGAAATGTTCAAATATCAGATATGCCACAAGGAGTAAGAAGAATAATCAAGTGATCGGAACAAATAAGCTGCCATCAACACAACGGCCCAACAAGAAATAATTATAGGAACTAAGGTGAAAAACCATAAAAGCAAGACGTTACCTTATCCTCAACCTTCTCATCCACATCAGTTTCTACAGAATTGAGATCAAGTTGGTCAAGTTTTGCCCACTCATCAAGTCTGCGGTTAACTGTACGGGAAAATAAGCACATGAGTCAGCAGTATAAGGATGGAACCACATAATACATACAGGGCCCTCACAATAAAGCGAAACATTCTGGCTCACTCATTCCACATAATCACCAGACACTTGATGCATTATAATAGAACTTTATCCAAAAAAAAACTTAACTTTAGAACTGAGCGAGGCAAATTTGTTCGGATTTCTATCTATCAAGCCCAATTGAAGGATTTCTCTCATTCCGGCTCTAAATAATCACCAGCAACTTGATGCATTATAATAGATCATTTAAAAATGAACTAACTTTAGAATTGAGCAAAGCAACTTTGTTCGGATTTCTATCTGTCAAGCCCAATTGCAGGATTTCAATACAACCGTACAAGAATTTAAAAGAAACTGCTCTTGCTGATAAACAACAATTCAATAAAAAATTCTCCAAGTCACGTGATCCTTCATTCCTTCTAATAGGAAAGACATTGATCCCTAAGACTAAGCCTAAACCAAAACAAATAAAAGCAAATAAAAGCAAAATTCTCACATTCGGTGTAGTGGACGTAGTACTCGTAATCATTAGGTCCATCACAGGAAAGCTTGCGGCGCTCAATAACCTTAACAGGATGGTATTTCCCGTCGCGCCACCGGCAATTCACACGAGTCCCGACGTCGAGCGGCAGAACCGCCAATTTCCTCTTCCGAGAAGCGTCGATCTCCGGTTGAGCGCCGTTGGAATGGAAAGCCGGAGAAAATGCAACGCCTTCCGCAGTGGCGGCCCCATGGCCGTTGCCGGCGACGGCGACAGAGCCGCTATCGATCGAAACCATCTCTACGACAACAAATTTGGCTGAAGTAATAGAATATAATAATTTATTATTTTGAATCCTTTTTTATTATTTATTTATTTTGTGTTTCTAGAAAGATCCACATTCTCCAGTTTAAATTATAAATTCTCTAAAAATACTCTATTAAATTTAAATATAAAAGTTTTGAATAAATAGCAAAATGAATATTAATAATAGCAAAAAAAAAAAAAAAAAAGGAAAAAAATCTGAAAATATTCGAACATATTTGTGCAATGCAATTATGCGACCGATTCAATTTATTTCTTCATTTGGAAGCAGCATTGGCGTTTAGGGTTTTGTAAAAGGGGCATTTTGTTTCGCACTTCGTCTTTGCGATTTCTAGATTTCAATCTGTTCTTCCACTGTGTGTGTTTAATAGGAGACCCACCAAAATTTGACTCTTGTTTTTCACCGTCCGTTAAGGTAAAAGTAATTCTTGTAAAGCTCGTAATTTTTTCCCATCTTTTTAATAATTATCTGTGCATATGATTTTGTGTTTTTCCGTATCTTATGATGATGTTTGGATGGATATGAACAAATTCAAAGTACTAGCTCTTTCACTCAAAACAAATAAAAGATAATTTCTCCGTTTTTTTTTTCCTGCGTTTTTTTTTTTTTTTTGGGAACTGATGAACTGTGATTATTCGGCTGATATGTGGGAATGGCAGTGCGAAAATGGTGATGTCCGAGGAGGAAATCACGCGGTTATACAGAATCAGGAAAACAGTGATGCAAATGCTGAGGGACAGGGGTTACATGGTGGGTGATGTGGAGATAGAGATGACCAAGAATCAATTCATGCAGAAGTTTGGTGAGAATATGAAGAGAGAGGATCTGTTCATCATGAAAGACATGCGCAACAGCTCGGAGCAGGTAGTTTTATGATCTGTGAAATTTTTTTGTTCCTCATCTGTTTGTGGATTATATGTTTTTTTTTTTACTTATTTCTTGCAGATATATGTGTTCTTTCCTGATGAGCCCAAGGTTGGAGTGAAGACAATGAAGACTTACACCAATCGCATGAAAGAAGAGAATGTGAATCGGGCAATCCTAGTTGTGCAGCAGAATTTGACTCCCTTTGCTCGAACCTGCATCAGTGAGATATCCACAAAATTTCTCTTGGAAGTTTTCCAGGTAAATGTGGAGCCTCTAGTTGTATTATCTTCATCTATTGGTGTGTTTTTGTTTTTTTTATGCTTCACTAGATATTGCAGCCTACTGCTTTGATTAATTGATTCTTTATCGTCATTTCTTTATTTCATTCTCTCTCTGCTCACATGCTATATGAAAATGAAGAATTTTAAAAGGTCAGACCAGAACAAAGGCAGTATAACTTATTTAAAAAATTCTCCACTTGCTAGTTATAGATAAGTTTCGTCTACATTGTCACTCATGTATTGTAGTTGTAGTCAGTGGCTTTGGTGGGGGTGGGGGTAGTTAGTATAAATATGTAATTAGTGATTAATATTCTCCAAGAATGCAACTATGCAAGACCAAACTAGATGTTCAAACTTTGGAGACCAAGAATTTTTCTAGTCTTGAGTGATGTTCAGTTTTTATCCTTTGGTGCTGGTATATTGTATGATATAAAATATGTAATTAGTGATTAATATTCTCAAAGATTGCAACTATGCGAAACCAAACTAGATGTTCAAACTTTGGAAAACAAGAATTACTCTAGCCTTGAATAATGTTCATTTCTTATCTTTCGGTGCTGGTAATGGAAATTTGCTATGTGGTATATCATGTTGTACATTACCACAGACGAATTAATGTTCCACTCTAAGCGTAACTAATTAAGAAAAGTAATAGTGTATTATGCGATGTACCTCTCCTGTGTTTGGCTTATGTCTGAGTTTTTTTTTTTTTTTTTTTGGTATGTTGGACTATTTGGTTAAAGATATATGTGGTTTGGTTTCAGTTAGATATTGGTGCTAGCATATGTCAATTATACTTATGCCTGCATATTGCATTCGTGCAGGAGGCTGAGTTACTAGTTAACATTAAAGACCACGTTCTTGTCCCCGAGCATCAGCTGCTTACCCCTGAAGAAAAGAAGACATTGCTGGAAAGATACACTGTCAAAGAAACTCAGGTTAGTACCTTGTATCTATAGTATACCAATGCATTTATCCTTTTCAACCAGTATCTATAGTCCAAAACAGGTGGAATTATAATGAAATCGACAATCAATGCATCGAATCTTGACCTATTATTGTCTGCACATTCCCATAGCATGTTCGTTTATCTCAGCAGTCCCCATCTTGACACTGTTACAATGCTCTTGTGTTGCACCAGCTGCCTCGTATGCAGATAACTGACCCAATCGCCCGATACTACGGGCTGAAACGTGGCCAGGTCGTTAAGATCATCCGCCCCAGTGAGACTGCTGGAAGATATGTGACCTACAGATATGTCGTGTAATCGGTTTTCATCCTCAATTAGATGAAAATACCCTCATTTTAGCTTTAGAATTCTGCTTTATGACTGTTGAATCTTGATGAAGAATTCATATCTCATCCATGATTATATCTATCTATCTATGTATAGGGTAATCGAACTGAGTCGAGTTGAGTATTGTTATGCTCAAATTTGATTCGTTTAGTATTGAGCCGAGCTTTGAGTTTTTTTTATCATATTTTGATGTTCACGAACTTTAGTCGAATCTAAGTAAACTTTCTGAATTTGGAATATATTAAGAATATTCACTATTATTTTGAAATAAAAAATTATATATTCCAAAATTAATACAATATTCATGCTCAAATTCTAGATATTCTCATTATTAGAAAGATTTATCATTATTATTAGGAAAAAGTATCACTTATTTTACAAACTATCTTAGTTTTCTTAAATATATTACCAACTATGCATAATATCAAAATATATAACAAACTATCAGTTTTGTTCCAAATTTATGACGGGAGCAAATTTCTGGCGACAGAAAGTTGACGTGGTTCGCCGAATGACACGTCATCATTTAAAATTAAACATCATCGTACAAATATATTACAAACTATTGTAAGTTTCTCAATTATATTACAAATTTTATATATATAAATATAACTCTCCTTACCATGTGAAAATAAGAACTAATCTCGGCCATCCAATTGATGATCCAACGCTCAAGATTAAATAAATCTCGTTTGCATTATAGTGTAGTGAAACTTGCATTAAAGGGTAATTTTGTAATATTTTTTCTCTGTCCTCTAAAATCATCCTAAATATTTAAATGATCATAAATCCTTCAATTTAGATTATTTTTTAATGTATCATATATCAAATTAAAGGTAATTTAATTATCTTTCAAACGAAATTCCTATTGCATATGTTTCGATTTAAAAATCATCGTACAAAATGAAAATTAGTGATTATATGCATAATTCTAGTAACAGTACACGAATTCTTATATAATGAACGAAGTTGCACAATATAATGCATAAAGTTATATTATATAATGCAGAATATGATAGATAAAATGCAATAACTTTTTTCCTGCAAGATCAAAAAAAAATTCATTATCTTTGCTTACTGTAGATAATACCATAGTTGTTATAAAAGTTGATCATATATTACTTATTTTTAATTATGTATTTTTTGTTATATTATATAAATGTATATCACTATATTTTATAATGCATGTTTGTTCGGTATATAATGAATGTTTGCTAGGTATATAATGCATGTCGAAGTCAATATAATGCATGAAGTTATATAATGAATACAATAGCACAATATAATGCTTGAAATTATAGTATATAATGCAAAATATGATAGATAAAATGCAACATATTTTTTCAGCGAAATCATCATTTCATCATTATATTTGCACTTGTTATTTATTATATAGTAATAACATATGCATTATAATGAAAGTAATATAACTTTCTCTAAAATAAAAGTAATATCATGTATAACATGCACAATTTTCGTAACAGTACACGAATTCTTATATAATGAATGCATTTGTACAATATAATGCATGAAGTTATAGTATATAATGTAGAATATGATAGATAAAATGCAACATGTTTATTTCAGCGAAATCATCATTCATCATTATATTTACACTTATTATTATATAGTAATAACATATGCATTATAATGAAGGCAATATATTTTTTTTTCTAAAATAAAAGTAATATTATATATAATAGAGGAAACAATGGCGTATAATGATAGTAATATTGTTCTAAAATAAGAGTAATATCATATTATAACGCAGGAAAATATTTGTTAGGTATATAATGAATGTTATGTATATAATATATGTTTTCTAGGTATATAATGCAAGTTTGTTAGATATATAATGAATGTCGAGATAGAATATGCAAACAGAATCTTAAATAAGTACAAAATGACAAAAATACCCTATAATGCAAGTTTTTTGAGATATAATGACCGAAAATTTTAGTAAAATCCTGAACGTTCATTCATCAAAATCAATGGCGAGGATTGGTTCTTATTTCTCATGGTAAGAGTGGTTCTCACTGGATCGCATCCCTATATATATATATATATATATTTCCAAATAAATATTACAACTATCAAATTTGTTACGATGAAAACATATTTACTTATATTTTAAATTTTTAAATCTTTAAATAAATATCAATGGAAAAATACTTATTTTAATTTTTGTTTTCCTTTTTTCTATCGTCTCTCATTTCGGCGAACCAAAACTCAAATATTATTGTAAATAATAATATTTATTGATGGTATTTTACATATGTCAAATATATATATTATTATTATTAGACCCTCAATAATTATTATTTTTCACATAAATATTTAATTTTTTTGGTTTGGCGAAGGGAGAGACGAGAGCAAAATGAATATGCAAATTAAAATATGTGTGTTTATCATTTTTTAAATTTGTCGAGAACTTTTAATAAAGTATAATTATATGTTTTCAGCATAAATTTAAAATAAATTTGATAGTTTGAATATTTATTTAGGAATGTATATAGTTTGTAATATAATTGAGAAACTTACAATAGTTTGTAATATATTTGTACGATGACGTGAAATTTTAAAAGCTGACGTGTCATCCGGCGAGCCACGTCAACTTTTCTTCACCAGAATTTTGCTCCCGTCACAAATTTGGAACAAAACTGATAGTTTGTAATATATTTTGATAATATGCATAGTTTGTAATATATTTGAGAAAACCATGATAGTTTGTAATATATTTAATATTTTCCCTTATTATTACTCTTAAATTATGCAAATAATTATTGTATTTTTCTTGCTAATTTTAGATAACAAGTTTGTTTACGAATTGAATATTATGATGCTCAAGTTTGATTCATTTATTAAATAATTTTTGTTAAACAAGTTTTTATCGAATCGGGATTTGAATAACTCACGAACAATTTAGTTCATTTAAGACTATACTTTTGTTTTGTTTTTTTTTTTGTTTTTTGTTTTTTTTTTTTATGGGAGAGATGAGCACAGCCGCAAAGGCAGAAACACAGCACATGAAAATAGTGAGATGTAGCATTAATTCATAATATACGTGGGAAAAGAATAAAGTTGAGTTGGATTTCCATCATTATGAAAATATTAGTGGGCGTAGATCGTATGATTTTTGCTGCACTAGTTTTGCAACTTAGTGCCTAAATTTAATTGCTACTTTCCTTTGCATTAGATTATATTTATTAGAATATTAATCCACATTTGATCTAATTAATCCACAACCACGTGATTTTATTGGCTCGTACTATATTTGAGTTGGAACTCCAAACATAATTACACCCAAATGGATGATGATTCATATTATCATGGTTTTTGAAGTGAGAGGGTGAGATAATCAAATCTTTCAAATATTTTTTCAAGATTATAAACTTATAATGTGTTTTTTTTTTTTTTTTTTAGTTTTATCAATTCAAGAACCGAAAGATAGTTTAATTATCGATTCAGGACCCAAATAATTCTCAATTCAGAATTTGAAAGATCGCAAAATATCTCAATTCAGGACCCGAAAGATCAAATAATTCTCAATTCAAACACGACCTGATATCATCCATTCTTCATTCCAGGACCTCGATAATCGATATCATCTTTCGGCTCGTCAATCGATAATTAAATTATTTTCTTCCTGAATTGACGACAATTCTTTATTTTTATTTTTAATGTGGTTTGCCTCTATAAATTTGCTCGTACAATTTATTTATTTTATTATACACACTCTCTAATTATGATAGTTATTACGTCGGAAAAATAATAAAATTAAAAGATGTTTTCTCCTTTTTCCCGATTACTAAACGATTCAAATTAAATAGCTCTAAACAAATTACATATATGATAGAAGTCAAATATAACATTTAGTTTTGAGTTTTTTTTTTTTTACAAAAGATTTTGTAAATGAAAAAATGGAAATAGATAAATATGAAGGCCATTACATACATTTTGATGTCTCAATACTTTTTTGAGCATTCTTATGCATAAACAATTTATAACTAAAAAAAAATGTGACAAAAATTACTACATTATTAATAATTTGGGTTTATATAATATGGTTTTGATAATCAAATGTGGAAGACAGCAAAAGCTCACAATCTGATAGGCGTGGTTGGTGTATGGGCCACTTAGTGGGAAAAAAACTCTCTCTCTCTCTCTCTAGCGATTTCTACTGTGCATGAAACACGCTTTTCAGCTATGATTGGCCTATAAATAGGTGTTCATGCATGCAATGAAGTAAGCTGTGAATTCATTCGAATTCAAGAATTAGTGTTCATGGCTGCAAACAGATCTATTTCTCTACTTTTCTTCGTAGTTTTGTTTGTGGCGATATGTTCCGCCGCTAGGATTGGATATGGCGTTGGCGTGAATGTTGGTATCAACGGAGGCGGTGGTGGTGGCGGAGGCGAAGGCGGGGGTGGCGGTGGAGCTGTGGCCGATCATGGCTACGCTGGCGGTGCGGGGAGTGGAGCTGGAAGTGGCTCCGGGTATGGTGGTGCTGGTGGGGAGCATGGTGCTGGAGGTGGCGGCGGCGGCAATGGAGGTGGAGGTGGTGGGGGCTTTGCTGAAGGGGGTGAGCATGGCGGTGGCTATGCAAGCGGTAGTGGGGAAGGGCATGGTGCGGGTTCGGGGGCCGGGGGTGGGGCTCATGGCGGTGGTAGTGCCGGTGGTGGAGGTGGAGGCGGAGGAGGAGGTGGTGGTGGAGGTGCTGCTGCAGGAGGAGGGCATGCTGGTGGGTACGGGGGAGGTGAAGGAGGTGGTGAAGGTGGCGGCAGTGGAGGCGGATACGCTGGTGCGGGAGGATACGGCGGCGGAGGTGGTCACGGCGGTGGGGGTGGAAGTGCATCCGCCGGAGGTGGAGGGAGCGCTTCCGGGTCTGGATATGGTAGCGGCGGAGGTGCTGGTGGTGGATCCGGAGGTGCCTACGGAGGAGGTGCTGGGGGAGGTGAAGGAGGCGGTGGCGGCGGCGGCAGTGCCTCCGCCGGTGGTGGACATGCGGGTGGATATGGTGCAGGCTCGGGCAGCGGTGAAGGCGGCGGTCATGGTGGTTATGCCCCATGAAGTAATTGAACTACGGCGGCGCTTCATTATCCGACGATGGATATATAGTTTGAAAATCAAGAATAAATTATATAGTAATGTTGGAATGAATGCTGCATATTGCTGCTGTATTAATTAATTAATGTATTGCTCTTTAATGATTGAGTTGATCAAATAGACAATCTCATAAAAATTATGAGTTTTTAAGTTCTATCAATATTTCTACTATTATATCAAGTTTTTAATTAGATTGTGATTTGTGAATAGTGATATTGTCAGTGGTGTGCATGGTTTGGTCGAAACTGGCCAAATTAGCCGAATTAAATTAATTTGGTCGAATTACTTAGCTAGTTTGAGAGAGTAATTTTGGCTCGCCGGCCACTTTGAAAAGTTTCAAACTAAATATTTTGATTTGACCGATAGTTTGAAAGGTAAAATTAACCGACCATTTTCGGACTTGACCGATCATATATGTAAAATATTGTTTAAATATAATAGTATCAATTAAGTGTTGTTTGATAAAAAACTAAAATATTGTTCATATTGATATATATGCTGATGTTTATATGCTTTTGAATTTTATCCTTATAAATCTATATTTTTTTCTTTTTTCTATAAAGCTTCAACTTCACTTATTTCACATTTCTTCCAATTTATATATTTATTGACAAGAAATATTTATTTATATTAATTATAATTTTTGATCGATTTAATTTGAAAAAATTATTTGGTTAATTCAATTTGCAAAAATTTCAAACCTTGACTATTAGTTTGTATATAGTATTTCACCCCTTAAACTAGCCAAATCGATCTGTCCACATTCCAATATATGGTGACAGTGTACACTAAAGCTAAAAAACTATTAAATCAAAGTTATAACCATTTTTTTTAAGTTTGATAGACAAATACTATTAATTTAACACCAACAAATGAAAGGACGAAAAACTGCATATTAAATTTATGATACTAAATTTTGATTAGAACTAATTAGAGTAATCTGGTAGGCGTGATTGGCAAAAAATGCATGGGCTACCTTGTCCGCTAAAATTTGGTGGTTTATTACCTATAAATAATTTGCATGCAATGAATGATGATCATATTCATAATAATAAGAAGAAGCTACTAAGCTAGTAACATCAATGGCTGCAAACAAATTTCTTCTCGTTGGTTTATGTGTGCTTGTGTCTGCCGTGATATGTTCCGCGGCTAGGGTGCTGACATTTGGTCCCGGTGTCCTGGGCGGCGGTCTCAGAGGCGGTGGTGGCTACCCCGGCGCCGGAGGGGGATTAGGTGTTGGTGTTGGCGCGAGAGCAGGAGTAGGTTTAGGCGGTGGTCTTGGAGATGGAGGGCCGGGTTTAGGTGCTGGTGTTGGTGTTGGTGGGCGAGCAGGAGTAGGGTTAGGTGGTGGTCTTGGAGATGGAGGGCCGGGTGCAGGTGCTGGTGTTGGTCTTGGCGCTGGGGCAGGAGTAGGGTTGGGTGCTGGTCTTGGAGGGGGAGCGGGTTTGGGTGCTGGTCTTGGTGCTAGGGCTGGACTAGGGTTAGGTGCTGGTCTTGGAGGGGGAGGCGGCGGTGTTGGACGGCCATGGCTTGGGGGTAATGGTGGTGGGATGAGAGGCACTGGTGGTGGGATGGGAGGAGGCGGCGGAGGCGGAGGAAATGGTAACGGTGGTGGTGCAAATGGTGGAAGTGGCAGCGGGGGAGGAAGTGGTGGCGGCGGAGGAGGAGGAAATGGTAACGGTGGTGGTGCAAATGGTGGAAGTGGC
>JAPKLW010000030.1:1097377-1125740 GCA_026898455.1 Plectranthus barbatus | reverse complement strand
CGTATACTTGGATCATTAAATTGGGCCGCTTATTTTTGACCTCAACAGAACTAAAACCCTAGAAATCACGAAATGGGCATTTCGAGATCTCAACATCTTGATATCGAGATCTCGATTTGATTTCGAGATATGACATCTACGATAAATGATATATAAATATTAAATTAAATCTAAAGCATGAATCAGCAGACAATTCAAGATCAAAATCAATTTGAGATCTCGATTTGTCACGCGATGTCATTTTTTTAATGTAACTCCGAGATCTCGATTTTGAGATCGAGATCTCGAATTGTCTGCTGATTCATGCTCTACATTAATTTAATATTTATATATCATTTATCGCATATATCATATTTCGAAATGAAATCGAGATCTCGATATCAAGATGTTGAGATCTCGAAATTCTCATTTCGTGATTTCCAGGATTTGAGTCGAGATAATTTCAATTGTTGTCTCGACATGTCTCAAAATCCATCTCGAGATTTCAATTTGGATTATTATTGGCTAATTGGATGTTTAATTTACTAAATTTCGGGGATAATCAACTTTATAACATTCATTTAAGCAATTTTTTTTCGAAAACAAATAAACTTTCAATAGTTCATTTATTATCAAGATGTTTACTTTGTATTATACTACTTCTACATCATCCTATTCAAACATCAATAAGACATAAAAATTTCAATTAGAAACATCCTATGTATGAATCGATTCAAATGTAGAATGTATTATGTTAAAGGAAGTTTTAATTGTTAAATACATGTCTAGTAATATATGTTTATATAATATAATTTCTTAATTTAAGATTAATTTAAGATATGAACATTTCAAATATAAACATCGAATGTATGAATCGATTCATATGTAGAATGTATTATGTTAAATGGAGTTTAAATTGTGAAATACATGTCACGTAATATATGTTTATATAATATAATATCTTAATTTAAGATTAATTTAAGATAAAGTTTGAATTAAATGAATTTCGAGATGAGCTATGTCATTTCGAGATCTCGAATTGATTCCGAGATCCCGAAATCAATTTGAGATCTCAAATGCCATTTCGAGATCTCAAAATGGCATATCGAGATCTCGGAATGAATTCGAGATCTCGATATGCCAAAGTTCTCTGCGTATCTCGAAATCAATTCGAGATCTCGATTTGCCATTTCGAGATCTCGGAATGATTAGAAATCTCGAAATGACATATCGAGATCTCAATATGCCAAAGTTCTCTGCGTATTTTTTTTACGAAAAGAAGTCCTAAAATCACTATATTTACTAAAAAAATTAAGATATACAAGTCGATTCTGAACACATATTATCATAATAATGCAAAATGAATGAAAAATGATGAAAACGGTTGAAATCAACATACCTTCGATTTTTGGCTATCAAAATTCTGTCAACTATCTTCAAATTTTTTTTGAATGCTTTCTCGTACAATGAAAGATAAATTTGTTTGTAAAAGATTTTAATAAATTTCCAACAACCTTGATTGTTGGAAATAATTGATAAAAAAATTATTTTCGATTATGGAAATAACTTTAATAGCCGAAAATAGAAGAAAGATAAAGACAAAAGTACAAAGTGGCTAGAAAACTTATATTTTTATCCTTGTGGCTATAAAACATAGCAAGTTATTCAAAGTGACCACTTTTATGTATACCCACTAATTTAATTATCGATGATCTGATATTGACGTCTTAGATAGAAAATTATATAATCATTCAGATTCTAGATTGAGAGTTTTTGTGATATTCCCAATCCCAAATTAAAAATATCTTTCGGATTTTGAATAGATAATTAAATTAGATTTCGAATTGATAAAACTCAACAGATGAGTTTTAATTTTAATTTTTTATTTTTAATTATTGGAACACATGTCACGTTAAGAGTGAAATTTTTCTCAACTTCATTATTGCTCGACGGTAAACCCTAATTGCAAAATCATCTTGTTCAAGGATCGATTGTTCAATCGATCAATCTTGAATTCCCCTGCTTACCGCGTAGTTTCTATTCTATCCGATAATCGACGGATCGAAGCTAATCAGTATCGTCTCAATCGGGATCGTTAGTTGTATATAATGGATTTGTCGGAACTTCTGGCAATATTTGGACCGGGAATCTCCGGGGCGGTGTTCGGTGCGGGATGGTGGTTTTGGGTGGATGCTGTCGTTTGCAGTGCTGTCCAAGTCCCTTTCCTTCACTATCTGCCTGGTATTTGCGAGTGAATTATGCCTCAAAACTTTCGTTTATATTTGTTAGATTGTGTAATTATTGAGTTTTGTAGGGATTTTTGCTTCTCTGTCCGCTTTGATGTTCAATTGCGTGAGGAAAGAGGATATTGATTACTCGCCGTATGATGAGGGTGAATGGAGGTTAGATCACTTCCGCTTTTTTTCCTTTTCTACTTCGTAATTTCGTTTATTTCTTGTTTAAATTCAGTCTTCAGAGGTGAATTTTCTTTTCTGCATTCCTCTCTAGGTAAATAAAGAATTTATTTTTATGTTATCCATGGACTGATTGTGTTTGTGATGATCAAAGTTATAATTAGCTGAGCTTTTTAAAATCTACATTGAGCTTTATCCTTTCTTGATGATATTAGAACTTTGAAGAACTCATGTCATGATATTGATGGATTCCATGTATGTGATTTGTGCGAGTAGTGTAGTTGTGTTATCAGTGGGAAAATCATCGCAGTGGTTTGAATATGGGATATCCCTTCTATGTAGTAAACTGAAGAACTCAGAGCTCTTTCCCTTCAATCTAAGTTAATTATCAAAAATTACTTCTCTGGCTTCTGAGGCCTCACCTCACCTCTTCTCCACTACCACTCACAGGTTGAAACTCTGGCTTTTCATTGCATATGTTGTGTCATTTGTCTCACTAGCTGCTTCAGTGGGACTCTTGATACAAGACGCACTCGTGGAAACTGGCCCTTCTGCGTGGACTGGCGTTGCAGGTGTTCTTCAATGCGTTTTTGTGCTAATCAGGTCAGTTTTGTTTCTTTATCTTGTTTCCAGCACATGTTCTGTGAAGGGGATCTTGATTGTGGTTATCTCTGAAATATTGGTGCAGTGGCCTGATTTATTGGATATCTCATTCCTCTGATTAATCAGCACGTACGTGTGCAACGAGCTCCCAACTGTTATATATATAATTTGTACCGTCGAGACTAGTGCATTATTGAGCCGAATCTGTGGAAGTAAAAAGGCTGAGAATGCTTTCTGTGTTCATTGTTTCGTGCCTCCCGGCCATGTGCATAAACCTTGCTGAATCATCTTGTGTAAAAAATGTCGGGTTTGTTTCATCGAAGAGTGTCGTTTATTTGCTACTTTGCTTGGTTGCCATTCATTCATATGCTTGCTTGCAGTTGCAGTGTATGGTGTGTTGCTAATACAGTATCAATTGGCATTCCATAAGCAATCCCCACTTCTGAAAGCACTCTTGATAATTTTTTTATAAATGGCTTCTTTTGGTGGCTTCTACTTCCAAAAATAAGGCCCGTTTATGTGAAAAAACTAGTGGGCTTGCATGATAAATCATAGCCGGAAGCCCAATTCTGCAAATGTATATTTTAATTTGGGATGTCAATCGGACTAATTCATTCGTCGAGTTTTAGACCGGTTTTTTCATGTTACAGATTAATCGGTTTGTGCTAAAATTCTCTAACCCTAATTCTATTTCTAACCTTTTGATTTCAAGCTAGTCTGTCAGGTCAATAAATTTATATATTATTTTTAAAATAGTTTTTATATTATTAGATATTTTTCTCTTTTAATATTTTAAATAATAAAAATAAACAAAGCATTACTTCTCTCTTTTAAAAGAATGCAACTCATTATGAATTTTTTATGTATCGACAAATATATATATTAAAAAAAATTATTTTAGTAATATTTGAAAACTTAATTATCTATTAAACTAAATACAATTATATAATTGAAAACTTAATTAAGAAATATGATTTTAAATATTAGGATTAGATAATCATGTAATTATAATAAAAATATCAATCATGTTAATCTTCGAGCTTCGTCCTATCAGATTTTGAATTATCCATGTTAAATTTTTTTGAATAAAAATATTTTAACTAGAAAAATGGATTTCCAGGCTCAATTTAATCGATCAGTCCATTATGTAGGGGACTCGCACTAGTATGAAGAGAGAGAGAGAGAGTTGTCCTATAAATTAAGGGCAAGCATGCTTTAAGCAGTAGTAGCAGCGATGACTGACATCTGGAGTAATAGTATTGGTCGTAGGTTGTCATAAATAGGTAAGCTGTAGCAGTTATAGTTGTTATACAGCCCAATAAATTTTAAAGGTAACTGCTGACGTGGGCAACCGACTTGATGATCTTGGGTAAATGTTGTCATCAATAAATTTTTTAAATCACCTCCAAATCTTTCTGCTCTCAATTTTTCCCATTAATATATAATTGTACTCATCTATAGTTATTATTAAAATCTAAAAATGGAACATGCATTATAGTCCACTACATATTTGAAATACTCAAATTATTCTATATAAAAGAATGAAGCTCACAATCAATAATACTCCCTTTGTCTCATTAGATTAGTCCATTTTGGTTTCGGCACAGTAATCAATATTTGTGAGTGTAGTGAAATTAATATTTTATAAATGTGAGGAGATTTTTTTTTTTCATTTTAGGAAATGAGACTAATCTAGCGGGACAGACGAAAATGAAAAAATGAATTAATCTGGCGGGACGGGGGAGTAATAAATACTCCCTCCGTCCCGGTCAAATTGTCCACATTTGACCGGGCACGATAACCAATGCATGTGAGTAGTAGTGGGTGATAGTGGGATGAATATTTTATTGATGAGTGTAAAAAATTTACTATTTTAGGAAAGTGGACTAATATTGTGGGACAGACGAAAAAGAAAATGTGAACAATTTACTTGGGACGGAGGGAGTATGAGTTTTCAATCTCTTGCTCGAAAGGTAGTGTTGAAAATATTTTATCTATGACTAAAAATTTATTAATTTCGACGTGAAGATATTTAGTTGCTAGTTAGTTAAAGGAGTATTACCAATTTAGAATCTAGAAGTGATGGGATTTTGGAATATCCCAACACCTGTCACTAGTCTCACCACTATTTTATGGCGGAGCTCCTAGCTGGACTGATCTCACTACCAGTTTCCATCTGTAGCCTTCACTATAAGCAATTCTCACCGCTTACACCATGGTGCCAATACTTGGATTCAAAAAGATTAATTCTCAATTCAACACTTAAAAAATCATAAAAATTCTTAATTCAGAATCCAAAAGATCATACAATTTTTAATCGACGACCTCAACATCATGTCTTGGATCGAGAACTGTATGATTTATTCGAGTTTTGAGTTGAAAAATCATCATTTGAATCTTGAATTGATAATTAAATTATATTTTAAGTCATGTATCAATAATTTTAATTTATTAAATTTATTATATTAAAAAAAAAAAAATTAAGGAATGAGCTTGCAAAATATGGGAAGTTGCTGGATAGGCCCTAATCCCGTAGCTATAAATAAGGTAAGCAGGCACACAATTAAAAGAAGTGGAACATTCAATTCTTCATCAATGCTTGCTCCAAATTTACTATCTGGTCGGTGCATTCTCTCTCATGAATTTCTTTAACATTTTCTCTCACCAAATCAATATGTATAACTGTATCCTTGCATAATTTATGTCTCTCAATTAATGAGATGTTTGGGCGAATCACCCTTCTCCAGATCAGACACCCCTATTCACTCATAGTCTGTCAACCAATATTTTATATATACATTTTAATGAGTATTATCAATTCAAGATCCGAAAGATCATAAAAATTTTTAATTTAAAACTCGAAAAATTGTACAATTGTTAATTTATGATCTTATATTAAAATTTTGGATTAAAAATTGTATGATCTTTCAGATCTCGAATTGAAAATTTTATTTTTTAATCCTAAATCAACAATTAAATTACTTTTTGAGACATGAATTGACAATTTTTTTTTTAAATATTCATGATTCTCTCTCTCAAATCCGGCGCGTTGTGGGCAACATTGCTGGGATTTGGAAGCTCCTAAGACTATGTTTATCAGCGACCAGCCCAACCACCCAACCTTTATTATATTTTATTAGTTTCTCTCACCTCCACATCACTCCAACCTAACCATAATATTTTGTCAAGTTTATCAATGACCACTCGACCACCCAACCACACAATATATATTTATATAATTATTTTATTGAAGTTTATTTAATTATTTTTAATAAAAATAAAATAATTAATTTAAAATATATATATGGATTGTGTTAACTTATCCTTATATATTATATAGAATTAGTTTTAACCATTCAATTAAAATAAATATACATTAATTCCAATAATAAAAATATACAAGTTAAATACATTATCAAAACTTAACAAATATTTTAAAACTACAAACATTGCATTTTAAATATGAGAAGATATGAAAATTAATAACAATACACACAAAAAAATATATTTTGAAGAATAGTATATATAATACTTTTTAAATTTTGGTAGAGAATAATAATATATTTCCTTAAAGAAAATAATAAAATCCCATTGCTACAAAATAATATAATTAAATAATATATTTCCTATATATATAATATCACAAATTTGGTATATATATTTTCTATTAGAAAATAGTATATTATATATATATATATATATTAAAATTAAAAATATATATATCAATATTAGACTCTATTTGTAGAGAATAAAAAATTATAAATTTTGGTATACATTTTATTTATTTTTATTTTATTATTTAAAAGATATAACAATTTTTGTAATATGTTGAAATAAAATTAAGTGACGAATAGAGTAGTAACATATATCATTATTTGATTGGTTGAGGATTAAAAAAGGAAAAAAGAAATGTATGTGGGGTCTAAAGACCATTGTGGTCTCTCTTGGTTCGAGGTCGACCTCAATTTTGTTCAATTTTCTTTCTCTTCAATTTTTTATTCTTTATTTTGCTGATGTGGCGGTTGGGTTGGGTAGCAAAGGTTGTTGTTATTTCAAGTCTAAGTGAGGTGCTTGTCCATGGTTTTCGCTTGCTGGGCGCCGAAGGTTTTTTTGTTCGGCGTCGGCGGTGATGTTTTGGATTATGGCAGCCAATATTGGCCCCATCAAGATCAGAAACCTTGCTCAATCTCCTATTCTTAAACGCGGCGGCGCACACCTGCACCAGTCTCGTAAACGGGCTTCCGGCTGGGTCTAGTTTCTAGTACATCGGATCTACCGCCCCTTCCTCTTTTTCTTTCATTTTTTTAGACTACAAATTACTCCTCGAGTCTTTGCTCATTCCTCTTCTTTTTTAAAAAATTGTTTTTTTTGTTGCAGCCTTCCCTGTTTCCGACGGCTTGTTGCTGCCGACGGACACCACCAGAGTTGTAGAGATGTTAAATTTACAGCTTTTCTCAAAATTGTTTTTCTTTTGGTAAATTGTAATACAATATTATTCATTTAATACATTATTAAATTATTTAACCTGAAGAATATTGGTTCCTGTGCCCATTCTTATGGGACTAATAGGAAGGGACAGAGGGAATATTAAAAATGAGTTGTATAAATCCATAAATCTCAGTATATTAAATTAGTAAAGAAGTTGCATTATCAGTCAATCATGGAATGTGAGTAAGATGAATTATTTAATATTACTAATTTCCTATTCTTTATGTAAATTAAAAGGAAAATAAGCAAAATAATTGACCAAATGGAGATAAGAGAGAGGGAAAAAAAAAAAAAGATATTAAAAGGAAAAAAAAGGGCCCAATGAGAAATAATTAAAATAAGAATACAAAAAATCAGTTCAATGCACCGCGTTTGCTCCTAGCGACCATTTGTCTCTCTCTCTATCTCTCTCTCTCGCCGGCGCCGTTTTGCTTGTCGCTCTTCGTCTACTTTCCTCTCTCTCTCTCTCTCTCTCTCTCTCTAGGCTCGCCCGCCTGCAGAATCCCCCAAATTTGCTGAATTTCACAAACTCAGCGCAATTTCTGAAGATTGGAAGCGGCGAATTAAGCTCGGATTGGAACCAAGTGAAAAGAGCTGAGATCGCTTGCTAACCGATTCATGGATTATGCTGCAAGTCATGAAAAGGCATCGATTTCCAAAGCTCTTCTCGCTTAATACGGAGCGGCTACAAGGCCGCGCAGATTCCAGCTCCAGCCGCCAGCCAGCGAAGCCGAAGAGGCTCGAGCGGAGCTACGCCCTCAGGAATGTCAACTACGAGCTCTCTCCGTCTACTTCAGCTTCGTCGTCGTCGCACTCACCCGAGGAATCTCAGCGCGCGCGCTCCCTGGATTTGTACGGCGGAAAGACGAGCTTCCGTGTGGATGGGACCGAGGGGGAGTTTGAAGTTATCTGCGAGGCTTTTGGGTTCTCCGGAATTGAAGATTTCGCTATAGCGCCGGAGGATTATGAGGCGATGAAGGTGAGGTCTTCCCAATGTGTGAGTAGTGAGAAATTAGAGCCTGGAGTTTATCAGGAAACTGAGGCCGATTGTGGTGGTGATGCAGATGGTTATGTTAGGGCTATTGATGTGGTTAATCGGGGGACGGAGGGTTTTCCTGCTGGATGTTTAGATAGTAGTTGCGGTGCTGCTAGTAAGAAATTGGGGGAAAGTCGTGATCTTGGTTATGCAAATAGATGTAGGGCTTATCTTTTAGGTGATTGTGTTGCTGAGCTATCGAAGGGATTCGAGGATGGTGTAAAACTCAATGATGAGAAATTAAGTGTTAGATCAAAGGTACCTCGCAATAATGGTATTAAGGGAGAGCGGCCGACTATATTGGTGCCCTCTTGGGATACATCGACAGGATTTCAGATGGACCGTGATTCATGTGTTCCAAGGTTCGAAAGCGGGTTTTTTGCGGATAAGGTAGGGAATGAAGTTGGTCGAAATAGGTGGGAGAAAGAGAATGAGATGAGGGTTAAAGTGATCCCTAGGGAAGAGAACTGTGCGCTGTGGGAGTCATGCTCTTACACTTCAAATGATGACGATTCCTCAAGTTCCGTGACAGAACCCATGTCAAGTATGTCATCTGATGAGAGATATGGTCGTGTTATTCACGACTGGCAGAAGGGTGAGCTTTTGGGTCGGGGAACATTCGGATCTGTGTATGAAGGAATTGCTGAGTAAGTGCTGCTTTGTTCATGTTGAACTGATTGTCAATGCTAACTTTCATTTGTATTTGAATGTGCAGCCTTTTATAGCTACTTGTAGCTTTTTATGCTTGAATTTGTAATTTATTGTATTTTGTCATATGTAATTTAGGCAGATTAAGTAGCACAGATGGTAGAAGTTAGACTTTGGTATCTATTGATTATGGAACTAGCCGCTTACTTAGTTTCAGGATGATGTTGATATTACCCTGAATCTATGAGAAATAGTATTTCTTATAGGCGGACTATTTTTTTTTTTTTTTGGCAGAGGTCTCGTAACGATGGATAATGAGTTATTACGTGTCAGTTGATTCTCTCAATAATCACTTCTGGTTCTATGAAAATGATAATAGGCTGCTGATAGTTTCAAACTTCTGTAATATGTGGAATGAGACATCAGAAACTGAATCTTGGCCTGAGATAACTTAATTATTTTCTATGATGCAGTGGTGGATTCTTTTTTGCTGTAAAGGAAGTGTCTTTGCTTGATCAAGGGGAGGAGGGAAAGCAATGTATCATCCAACTTGAACAGGTCTGTACTGCCCACCTCTAATCAACCAGTGCAAAAAGTTGCTTCTTCTTTTCCAACTTTTTGATCTTCCGTTTTCTCTTCAGGAAATTGCTCTTCTGAGTCAATTTGAACATGAAAACATTGTCCGTTATTATGGCACAGAGAAGGTACACCTTTTGAAATATTTCTGGCTAGCTTGTTAATAGTGTTATTTTTTTCTTCTTTCTCTCATTTCATGTTAGTTTCTTGACAATATTATCTGATTTTAATGGTTATCTGACACTAGAAGTTGTGCTAAGTTCTTTCTTTTTTTACTTTATGTTTTCTATGCTATAGGATGGATCGCATCTCTATATTTTTCTTGAGCTAGTCACACAAGGTTCCCTTTTGAGACTTTACCAGAAGTATGACCTCCGAGTTCCACAAGTGTCTGGTTATACGAGGCAGATTCTACATGGTTTGAAGTATCTGCATGATCGAAATGTCATCCACAGGTGCTGAAACCAGACTATTTGGCGTTTTTACTCTTCTAACTCTGTTATTTGTGGTTACATGATACTTTTTTTGTTCACATTGATGCTCTAATTGTAGCCATTGCTTTTCTTTGGATTAATATTATTCAATAACAACTTCTTTTTTTTTTGAGAAGTTGGATACCAGTATAGTCCCATTCAAGAAAGTACAATTACAATAATAATATTAAGACTACTTTCTATCTTAAAAGAACTTCCTTTCTAATCAATCTCATGTTTAGTTATTTGCTTATTTTAATGGTGATTTCCTGTCTGGTACAGAGCCGTTAATTGTACTGATTTAGTTTGATACAATTGACTTCAGAAATACTCAAGGCTCATAATTTTATTCTTTTTTTTTTTGCCATTTTTCTTTTCATTTGGTTATGTACTTGCAACTACTGACATCCCCTTTCACAATCTTCCAATCCACATTCTATTCTTTCTTAGTGTAGAAAAGTCTGATCATAAATTCTTTCATATCTTGATTTAAGTGTCTAAACATCTTGCTTTAGGAGAGCACTTCTTTGTATGTATGAAGTTGGATGATCTTTGCATATCTCTTACTGGCATAATTAAAGAAGCATTTACTGCTACTATACAAGTACTTAACTTGCCTAGGATAAACATGAGATAACTTGACAATTTCTCAGTATATTTACAAACCCAAGCGAGAGAAAAGTGTTTTCTAAGCAACTTTAGGTTTGGTAATGTGCATTTTGATGGGATTGTTTTCCTACATTGGCTAGTTTTCAAAATTTTTTTTCTCTTAATACTTGCATTTCTTCCTTTTGTCCTTTGTAGCTTACTTCTATGAATTAAACTTCATATCATTCTGTACCCCTATTGCAGGGATATAAAATGTGCAAATATATTGGTTCACAACAATGGTTTGGTGAAGCTTGCTGATTTTGGTCTTGCTAAGGTGGGTTTCATCTCTCTCCGCCTCACCACAACTACAACCATAATACCTTAAATAGTAATGAAATGGTTCAGAAAATAATATTTCTGTGTCTCTTGTAATCATCTCATCATGCAGGCTGCCAAGTTTAATGATGTGAAGTCTTGCAAGGGGACTGCATTTTGGATGGCTCCTGAGGTCTCCTTTAGATTCACTTTGGTTTTGCTTGTACGGAATGGTACCACATTTACTTAACAGCATTTGTTGCCACTGCAGGTTGTTAGGAGCAAGGGCTATGGGCTTGCAGCGGATATATGGAGCCTCGGATGCACAGTCTTGGAGATGTTAACCAGACGATTCCCATTCTATGGTCTGGAATATGTAAGTTAATCACGATGCTGTGTTACTAATAAATGTGTGAAATGTTGTTTTGATACCCGGCTCATGACTCTAGTTCTCGATATTCATTCTCTCCGATGGCAGATGACAGCTTTGTACAAGATAGGGCAGGGCGAGAGACCAGATATCCCCGACACCCTTCCGAGTGATGCACAAGATTTCATACTTCAATGCCTACAAGTCGATCCAAGTTTACGGCCAACAGCTGCCCAGCTCCTGGACCATCCCTTCGTGAAACGGCCGCTTCCATCCTCATCAGGGGTAGCATCTGCTCACAGTTTTGGCTGGCAATCTTGAGGGATGTTTCCCATTGTGGTAAGCAACTACAACATTAATCTGAAACTTAGATCCCAGCATCCCTTTATGTTTATGATAGTTTTTTAACGCCCCCATCTCTCTCTCTCTCTCTCTCCATAGGTTCATGGTATTTATGGAATTCACATTATTTTGTGAATACAAGACTCCATTAGTTCGGTTCCACTTTTCCAGATAGAAGGAACTACTGTAATGTTTCTTCATTCTCTCTCTCTCTCTCTCTTTTGTTGTTGTTAATGTAGTGTTGTTGTATATGAGATCTTGTATTAAATGTAAATAAGTGTTTCCGAAGTAATTTGTTGATGCAGAGTGGTGACAGCTAGTCATGTATTAGTAGATATAAGATAGAGACAGTGATGAAGTTTTCAAGAATCTACGCCATTTTTCTTCTTGAAATTTCCCTACACTTTCCTCGATAACTAGGTGAATGAATTCTAATAAATTCGGCGGATTTTTTTTCGTTTTATTATTGATTTTAAATGTAGTTTATTAGTAATTTCTTTGACGATGACAAGTCATTTTTTCTGCATTGTTATTTTTATATTAGCCTTTTGATTTTATATATTTTAATTTACTATAGTAAGAACTAAGAAGGAGAGAGGTCCACCTTAAAAAGTTAAGCCTCAATTTTCATTTAATGATTGGATTAATATACTCATACACTATATATAAGTAATTAATATTTTCACGTGACAGCATCATCAACATGTTTGATGATAATATATCTCAAAATTGAATATATTGATGCTCAAAAAATCTTGCTATTAAAGTATCCAAATGATGCGAAATTAGACAAGAGGAAGTGGTACAGCCGTACAGGATATTGGATCCTAGCTTTTAGTTCATTTAATTTGTCTTAGTGCATTTGCTAATATGAAGATGATATTAGAAATTTGAACTTGTCCCTTCACATAAAATGTAAATGTTTCGTCAAAATTATTTATTATTTATTTAGGGTTTTTTTTAAAAATGTAAATTTAATTTTTATTCATCAAATAACTTCTATTAATATACTCCATATGTCATGCTATATTAGTCTTGTTTTCCTTTTTAGTTTGTCCCAATATATTAGTTACAATTCTTAAATGACAATTTTTCACACTTACTAATGAATTATTAATTTCACTATATTAACAAGCATTGATTATCGTGTCGGGAGAATATATGACTAAATGATACTAAAAAATATCACATCAATATTAATTTTAATTTTAATCACTAATGGTTTATATTATGCAATTTATCTATTCAACAAAGTTATAAGTAATAAAAAATCTCAATAAAATTATATTTATCACTTTTTTATTAAAAATATTGCATGTTCAATAATTTAATTTATGAATTAATAAGTTTTTAGAATTTTACTTGAAAATTATATATAATTATAATATATGATATTATTTATTCAATTGGCACAATATGCTTGTGCAAAATTTGTAAAGAATTATTCCATATTAATAATCATCCTAAAAATATACTCCCTCCGTCCCGCTTAAATAGACCATTTTCATTTTGATACATTAATTTCGGAGGTAGTATTTAGTAGCTAATTGTGGTTAATAATAAAATTCGCAATCATAATTAACTTGTTTAAGTCTTAAATAAGTTAATTATAATTGTTAATTTTATTATTAACCATAATTAGCTACTAAATACTAGCTCCGACATTAATATATCAAAATGAAAAGGGCCTATTTAAACGTGACGGAGGGTGTATAAAGTAATAGTTGTGGTAAAAATGCCCTCTCTCGTGGGAGAGGAGAGAGAGAAGAGAGAGAGAGGGGAGTGAGAAGACGAGAGAGGTTCTCGCGCCCACTCGAAATCCCATTAAACTTGCTTCTATATTTTCTGACGGAGGCCTATCCTCTCACTTTTCACAATCTACGCTTCCAATACCTGCACCGATTCCTTCTGTTGGTTGATTTCCAGATTCAGGTTTTTCTCAATTTTCGATTTCCTTTGCGATTTGCTACGACTTGAACATCTGCGCATCTTTCATTTGTTCGTGTGATTTAGAACACGGAAATGCTATTTAGAGCGTTGATTTACCATAAATCTGCGTTATTTTCTGTTTCAACGATTGCTGTTACTTTTTTTATGAAGTATCCATGAATGGCTAAATGGTTTATAGATGTGTTTGATACAATTTTAGTTGGTATTGTCGGATGGCGTTTCTCGTCTGGCATGTGTTTGGGATCTTGCAAGCTTCTTTAAAGTTGAGTGATTTGGAAGAAAATGAGTTTTGGCTGCAGATAATTTGTAAAAAATTAGGTGTGCCAAAAATAATGCAAAAAACTTTTAATCCTAGTTTTAGACATTATAGGCCATGGAAGCTTTGAATTTTAGGGCTTTTCGATGATAAAGTTGCAATTTTGAAGACTGTTTTAATGCAGTTCACAAATACTTAAATTAATAAAAATAATGGAGTTTTTTTTTTGTGAAGATTTCATGAAAAGTACAATATTTCATTAAAATGGTGCTGGAATTGTAACTAGTTTTTGTTTATCCCCACATTTCTTGATTTCCTTTAAAAAAGGACTGAACTTGTGGCACTTGGGCTATTTTTGCCACCCTCCCTAGTTACCCTTATCTGAACATTTTCATTAGAAGGGTAAGACCTTGAGTTTTGATTTCTGTACAATGATATCTTGTTGTGAGCACACAATGGCGGACAAGAGCCCGAAAATGAATCATTCATTTGATTCTTTCAAGTCTTGCTCCAGCCTCCAGTCTGATGGATTTATAAGAATTCACCTACAGAGTTCTTTTCATATTCCAGTTGCAATTTTAAGTACTACTAGTTTTCTGCCCGCGCATTGCGCGGCGTATATATATTACTTCCATCTGTTCATGTTGCCCTAAGAAACTGTGGGAAAGCGTTCAATGGGCCAAGTTTTACTAATATTACTTGGACGCGAACTCCATCATTTTTCTATCTGGTAATGAAATCAGGGAAAATATAAGGGTAAAGTGAGTTCTTGCTTTAGAAAATACTAGAAGTGATGTGAGGCTGATATGCTATATAAGAGTTGTATAAAGAGGGTGAAAATTGACGATTAAACCTTATTGATGATGAAGTTCACATTCAGAAGTATTTTTTTTTTCTGATTCAAGCTATTTTATCTGCATGCTATCATATTTTCTTTTTGATTTTTTCGTTGTTCATATTATTCGTGGTCAGGCAGAGGTATCGGCTTAGGGTAGCATTGTTTAAATGGCAAAATCCAAGAAGCTGCAGTCCGAAGCTGGCTCTCGATGTGGGGCCAGCCTTCATAAGTTATCATCTCGGTGCAAGAAGGCTTGTGGTGACTCTCACCATGAGATGCCACAACTGAGAGCGTCAGAAGAGAAAGAGTGGGACAACGCCGTATGCTCCGTCTGCTTGGAGTTTCCTCACAACGCTGTCCTCTTGCTTTGTTCCTCATACGACAATGGTTGTCGCCCGTACATGTGTGCTACGGGCAACCGGTACTCCAACTGTCTGAAACAGTACAGTAAGGCCTACACCAAGGTATCCACAAATCCGAACACACCATCTTGGCAAGGGCTGGTTGCTAATACAGGTTTTTCCGAGGAGTCGAGTTGTCCTAATTTGAAGAGTGAAGCGTCCGAGCTTCTCTGCCCACTCTGTCGCGGGCAGGTGAAAGGCTGGACAATCGTGGAACCTGCTCGTAGGTACCTCAACGCCAAGAAACGAGCCTGCGCGCAGGAGAACTGCTCGTTCGCCGGAACCTACAAAGAGATCCGGAAACATGTCAAGTCGGAGCACCCAAAGGCATGCCCTTGGGATATAGATCCTTCCCATGCCGAGAAATGGAAAAAGCTCGAGAGCGAGCAAGATCTCAGCGACGTATTCAGCACAATCACAGCTAACACGCCAGGGGCGATTGTCCTCGGTGACTACGTTATAGAGGGTAACTACGGAATCCCCGGTGACTACGACGACGATGATGATGGGTTCTTCGACGATGCATTCTTCAACTTTCCGGCTCACGGCGAGGGCTGGAGCAACTCCCCATTCTCTCTCGACGACAATCTAGACGAGGAGTACTTCCGCGGGCTAAGCGTCAGAGCAGCACTGGCATCAAGAAGCTCGGGGCGCAGCTTCCCTCGAGTCGCGCGCCCCCATGCACGGTTCATGTTTGCTAGGCAGTCGAGAAGGTCTAGAGATCGCAGGGGATGATCCCGGTTTTCTGGTTCATCTTGTCCATCCATCCATTTATGAGGTTTTCTTTATACTCTTCTCTCTCTCTTTCTCCAGCAAATTATTTGGAGGTGCATAAATATTCAGTATTATCTCACCTACCTATAGCAGCTGCAGATTTTCAATTTCTTATTAATAAATAAACTAGTTTAGGTAGAAGAACTTTGATTTTTATTATTTTATCAAATGTTTGTGGAGTTGCTCCTCATTATTTAGTCTCTAGTTGAATGATCATTAAACTTCTTACTCCTCTTGTGTTTCATTTTATCATAATGCTATAATTTTGCTTAAGATTTGATGTTCTAATTTGTGTACAAAAACTCAAATGGAAAATACGGAATTTTATCCAAAAAGTTTTCACTTTTAGGAATTTTATTCAAAAGAATTTTATGTTGGAAATTTTATTCAATTTAATTGACATTGATTTTTTGAATAATGAATCATCCACTATACTGAATTTAATGGGTGGTTCATCATACAAAAATTTATCGAGTTAAGTTGGATATAATTTTGGATGAAATTTCGGGAA
This sequence comes from Plectranthus barbatus, assembly GCA_026898455.1. Taxonomy (NCBI): domain Eukaryota; kingdom Viridiplantae; phylum Streptophyta; class Magnoliopsida; order Lamiales; family Lamiaceae; genus Plectranthus; species Plectranthus barbatus. The sequence continues at coordinate 1,109,175 of JAPKLW010000030.1, read as the reverse complement.
GTACAAATATTTTGGATAAAATTCCGTGTTTTCCCGAACTCAAAATCAATTACTAGCCCCCATTCTTGAGCATCTCCAAGATCCAGATATCTTCTTCAACAAGCACATCAATTTCCTCTGCACAAAGTCAGATAAATTAATTTCCCAATCAAATAAATGATAGTGCTATTTTACTATGATTCACAAACCACTTACACAAAAACGAGATTTCCTTCTTCTCCCACAGCTCCATTTCCCTTCCCCATCACTGCAATCCTCTCTAACGATCGGTTCATACCTCCACTGCCTCTCTGCGCCGCCGCGTATTCGCGAGAACAACCGTTTGATCCTTTCCGCCGCAACGCCCAATCTCCGCTTCGTCTGTTCGATTATTCCAGTGTTATCAGGTGAAACCAAACGTAGAATTGAAACAACAATGGAGAAGAAAGAGATCACGTTTTACCTTTGATTTTCCCCTCGGCTTCCGCAATCGTTCTGGATCGGCACGCCGAAGCTGCTGAGCGTAGGCGAGGAGCTGAGCGCGCCGATCGTAACCTCGTGTTTTGACTGCACAACGCTGCGAAGGCAGTCGGATCGGCTTGATTCGACCCGATCGGCGAATTTGAGATTCCACGTAGACGTTGATGATTACGCCATTATCATTTGGCATCCTCTTCTTCTCCACCATTTTTTTTCTTCGCTTTTTTTGCGTGCATGAATGAATCTCGATCGATCTACGCCGCTTGTGCTTTTTTGGCATCAGCGGGTACTTCAGTTATAGATGATGCTATAATTTGGCCTATATTTTGACTGTGAAAATGGATACTCCCTCGGTTTCAATTATATAGTCCGGGTTACTATTTTAGAATGTTTTAATTATATAGTTCAGTTTCTATATTTGGTATTATTTTTGTTGGTAATTTACAATTATATCCCTGAATAACTTTGTAAAATAAGAATATTAAATGTAATATTAAGAAAATGATAGATTAATTAATGCTATAAATAAGGGTGATGTTGGAAATTTATTTGAATATTAAATAATTTTTGACAAACGTGTAACATCAAACTGGACTATATGATCGAAACGCAGAAAGTATTAAATTGACACACAATTGTAAAGTAAATAAGCTGAAACCAATCAAAGAGTATTGCAAATTTCGGATATAAACTATAGTTTAATTATCGATTTCAATTTAAGACATATTTTGGATTTTGTCGAATCCTAAATTGATATATATACTCCCTCCGTCCCAAAACAATTGTCTTGTTTTCCTTTTTCGTCTGTCCCAAACAATTGTCTTCTTTCCTAAAATGGAAAGTTTATACACACTCACTAATAAAATACTAATTTCCTCTATCTCTACTCGCATTGGTATCTGTGCTATTTCCAAACAAGACAATTGTTATGGGACGGAGGTAGTATTTTGGATCCTAATTTGATAAAACTACACTAATCAATTACCCTATTGTTCAGTTTTTGATATTCAATCAGTTATAAACCAAATCAAATTTTTGTGATAGTCTGTTAGATAAATGCAATACTATTATTTAATTAATTATGAAATGCTGGTCTTAATTTCTTCTCATTAAATTAAATACTGGAGATTTTCTACTCGAGTTGGGCAAGGAAATAAAAAACCAATATTAATATTATTTAAAATGATTTACATGATATAGTTAACTATTATTATGAATTAGAAAATCGCCGCCAACTTCTACGTTGAGTTGAGCTCTGGATTTCTCCTCGTCACTCAAAACAAGTGAGAAAGCTGCACTGCATTTTTTGATCATATATATATATATATATATATATATATATATATATATATATAAACACACACATATACGTGCAGATACATTTTCTTGACTCCTCTTCTCGGATGGTCTCTTGTTTTCTTGATTTATGTTGAAAATTTTAGGAGAAGAGTGGATAATGTATAGATAGTGGTTTAGATTGATTGAGGTGTACAACTTGATTGATTTTAGTCACTCGATCATATTTCCCTACATTTCACAAAAAGTCTATATTACAACATAATCAAAGTCCTTTTTTTATTCTTGAATTGTGTGCACAAATAAGCAGTGTAGATTCTAAAAATTTTGCAAGCCTATGGTAGAAATTTCTTAATACATGTTGTGAGTGCTTTCATTGAAAACCCAAACACTTGAGTGCATGAGCGAAACACTTTCTTGTGAGTCTTCCGAAGTTGATGAATTTTCTATCTCTTTCAAATTGTTTGTGTGATGTGAATTGACGATCCTTGATTGTGAAGAATCTTGAGAGACATTGCACTTTCAACTACTTGGGATTTTTTATTTATTTTTTGATTGAGGACAATCAAGTATTCAAGTTTGGGGGGTTTGATAAGTTCATATTTGTACTCACTTATCCATGTCTTTCTCTACTTTTTTGACTTAATTAGTTTATGTTTTTAGTCATTTCTATGCATGAGTCTATTTTAAAGGATGTTATGCTCTCTATGGTGAGTTTTGCAGGTATTTAGGGCTAAAAAGACGTCAAATGATGAAAAGAGCCGAGGTACACAAAGTTGCCGCTTCGATTGACACATGGAAAGTCGACCAAATTGGAAGATGAGCCAAAATCCTGAAGCAGGACCTCTGTGTCGATCGACATGGTGCATGTCGATCGACACAGAGGTCGGATGTTGATCGGAGGCAAGAAAGGAAGAAGGGCTCGACAAGCATGCATGCATGTCGATCGACACCGGGGGTGTCGATCGACACGAAGGTAATGGGGGCTGATTGACATGGAGGAGAAACCTGGATTTCGATTTGTATGTGTGTCGATCGACGTGGTGCATGTCGATCGACACATAAGCCGAAGAAGGAAAAGACGCCTGTTTTGGCAATTTTTGATAATTTAGCTCAATACATAGTTTAGATATTTTGACTCCTCTATAAATATGGGTCTCACTAGGCACGAAAATGATCATTTATATGCATTATTTTACTTAGAATATTTTGACATTGGAGTTTTTCCAAGACTTTGAAGGTTCCTCTTCAATTGTTAAGGTATTTTGTAATATGTTTTCTTTATTCTCAGTCATGATTTGTGACTAGAAATCTTAGCAGGTTCTAGGGCTTTTGATATTCTTTTCTAATGCATGTTTGAATGAAATCAACTTAAAAGTATGGTTTAATTTCCCGAGATTAATTAGTTGAATCTAGATTTAAAGAAGGTTCGAGAGATGAATTTGAATCTATGTTTATAGTGATCAATTGAAAGACCGAGAGGTGAAAATTGGTAATAGGAAGAGAAAATTAAATATACTTGTTTTCTGTCTCAAAATAAAGAATCATGTGTAGGAATTAATTAGATAATTATTGAGATTGACTAAGTTTGTGTTCTTGAGACCGAGAGGAGATAGTCGCAACTTTGTAATCTAGGGTTTAATTGTCTGACCAAGGAGTTTAATCCATCAAAATCTGATTTATCCCCATTGCTGAGTTGATGAATTTGCATGCTGATGTTTAGAATATCTGCCATAGGATCTGTCTCTTTAATAATTATTTTCAAAATATTTAATTTCTTGCACTGTTATCTTTCAATTCGAAAACCAAATCCCAGGTTATCTTTCATATATATATATATATATATATATATATATATATATATATATATGAGAGAGAGAGAGAAAGAGAGGGAGAGAGAAAATGAATCATATGCTAATAGGTTAGAATATGCTAAATAGAAATAAATCCTAGTCCCTTGATTTTGATGGACTAATGACTAATATTGAATTTTGTAGATTGACAGTTTTTTATTTTGTTGTAGGTGGTATGCAATTCAATGAAGCATAACATAATGACTAAACAAGCATAATACATTAACTAATCAAGTATCATTAGCATTTTAGTACAAACAATTTTTTAACACAGGACCCGCATATATATATATATATATATATATATATATATAGAGAGAGAGAGAGAGAGAGAGAGATTCACTCAAGTGCTAAAATTAAAGTTTGTACGTACTAAATAGGAATGAATCTCAGCTCTTGGATTGATAGCATCAATGGTTGAAATTAAAGCATAAAGATTAAAAAATTAAGCATAATTTCCGTTCGTGCTTAATTGCTTTATAAATCGTGCTTAATTCGATTAAGCATGATTTATAAAGCAAAAAAGCATAAAATCTAGGAAAATGTTTTAATCTCAACCATTGAATTTTTTAGATGAATGGTGTAGATTCATTCATATTTAGCACAAACTAATTTTTAGTATGTGAGTCACTCCCTATATATATATATATATTAAAAAGATAATATAAATTTTCTCACTAGTCACAATTTTTGGCTTTGCCTTTTCGAAAAGTATTAAACTAATAATAATAATAATAATAATAATTGTTGGGGCCAGGCCCACGAGGTCCATACCCAATGGACAAGTCGGCCCACGTGAGCGGCCAACTACAGGAAGCCTGACCACTAATTAAGACCAACAGAATGGTGAAATACCTCAAAGTCAAGGCCTCTACTCCGACCAACCAAGCGCCTCGACACCGAGCAGCTGAGAGGGTCGGTAGCGAGGAATTTCGAGGAAGGAAACCCTAGCAACCTGGCGGCGCCCGACCGTTGCAACACTAACCGACCCCGAGAAACCCGGAACCGCTCCGGAAATCGCAGCGAGCCGTTAGTGGACGACGCCTAGGGTTAGGACCCTCTCTCCTGTCTCTATTCTGTCTATAAATAGAGGCTTGAAGCTCATTTTTTAGATTATCTTTTGCCCATACGTCAATCTCGCTGAAAGTCTGTCAAAATATTTATAGATCTAGCCTAATAATTACGTCCACTCTTCTCAATATTGGTTTTCACTGTTTAATTTCTGATTATTTATTTCTTGCTTATTTCGTTGTTGTTTGCTATGTTCTTCATAAAGTTCTAAGGACTCCGATCTCTAAAATCTGAACCTCAACAATAATCAATGTCATTTTGAAATTTGAAGGTTGCATGAGTCAGAAAGAAGACAAGAAATGGTGGTGCAGTTTCTTCTATATATATATGATAGATATGTTTATCTTCTTCTTATTCTATCTTTGGAATTAGGGTTTCGTATTTTTTAATCTGCAAAAATCCAAATATCACCTTCCAAAATCATCAATCTCCGTTTCCACCTCTAAATTTCTTGTTTTTCATTCGTGCACAACTGTATTTTTCTTTGAAGGCTTTTCATTTTCCTATTTTGAGATTATTATTATAATTCATAATTCTTTAAGTAAAGATATAAACCGCGCAACGCGCGGGTAGCAATCTAGTTATTCTAATGATTGGGCTGCCACTTTGTAAATATTACTGATTTTTACATAAAAAATAAAGGGAAATAGGGAAATGTATCCCAATTTTTAAAAGATTAGGGAATTTTATCTTACTCTTTTGCTATTAGGGAATTATATCCCACACTTTAATTCTGTTAGGGAATTTTGTCCCATATCGCTGACTAAGCCGTTAAGTGCCACGTGGCATTGATGTAGCGCTGACTCACTGCCATATATTTGCCATGTGACATTTTTAAATTTTAAAATATTAATTATTTAAAATTTTAAATAATATTTTTTATTTTATAATTAACGTATTATTTATTTATATATTTTATTTTTTTATACATTTTTAGCTGATGTTTTTTAATAATATTTTAATATATATATATATATATATATGCGTATGTAAACAATAATTATTTTTCGTAAAAATTAAAATATTATTTAAAAAGACAAACATATATAAATATAAACACATTAAATATTATATTATAATATATTAAAAAATAAATTAAATAATCATTCAATGCCTAAAACTAATTTTGTTTAATTTTATCACCAATAATTTTCTCTACGGCCAATACTTGCTTAAAAACTATTTATTAGTTTTGTAAATACTTTCATTGATAATAATTTTTCAGTTTTTTAATGAGATTAATATTTTTTAATATATTATAATTAAATAATTTAAGCTTATTTTTTTATTTTTCATTGATATTTTTATATTTAATTAAAGTATTATTATTTTTATATGTCTTATTATTATTATTAAAATATTATAAAAAAAAATATAAAAAAAAATATATTAATTATGAAATTAATTTTTTTTAAAAAAATAAATTAATATTTTAAAAAATTAAAATGCCACGTGGCAAATATGTGGCAGTGAGTTAGCGCCACATCAATGCCACATGACACTTAACGACTTAGTCATCAATATGGGACAAAATTACCTAACAGAATTAAAGTGTGGAATATAATCCCTAACAATAAAAAAGTTGGATAAAATTCCCTAATTTGTTAAAAATTGGGATATATTTCCCTATTTCCCCTAAAAAACCACTTCTTGTTTTAATATAAAGATATGATCATCTGTTCTATTTGCTTCTTTGCCAATATTTTTGCCTTTGTCATCGTCATCATTAGAAGAGTCGCTTGAATCTGTACCTACTTCAAAACCATTGGTGGTTGCCTTGCTGCTCAGGAGAATCTTCCATTGGTGGTCTACCGCATTGCGGATCTAGAATTATATCACGATATATCAAACATAGAATATTTTGTGTTTGATAAAAAATAATTTATATTATAATATGTTAAATACCTAAATTCAACTAACCTTTTCGCCCCAAGACATACTTGCTAATACCTAAATTCAACTAACTTTTTCGCCCCCAGACATATCAGGTCAAATACCTAAATAGTATAAACCCTAGATGTGTGGAAAATAAAAAAAAACCAACCCTAGATATGTGGATAAAACTAGTATAACCTCATACTAAGAATGGGGTTTTACATGAAAAACAGACAAAATCGCATTCTTAGAATGTGATTTATGCTAAACCCTAATTTTTTGCCTTAGTTAGTTAGTGTTTCGTAATGATTTCATGATTATATTAAAAAATTAAAATAAATCGTATTTAAAGAATGCGTTTACTTTAAAACCGCATTCTCTAAATGCATTTTATGTTTCGGTCAAATTTGTCACCTGCAACTTCTGCTGCACGATGTTGTGACTGCTGCTGTACGATGCTGTGATGACTGCAGCTGCATGTGTATTATTGATGTACCATAAAACGCATTCAACAAATGCGGTTTTGCTAGAGAATTTTTACATATAATTTCCCGTAAGCTTTATTCCTTCACTCACAAAAGCAAAACCTTCGCTCCCACATTTTGATTTTTCCTCTTTATTCTCACAACCCAAATCTCCCTCACTATGAGTCATTTTAAGATATCTTGTTTCTGGCAGAGTAATGATAGGCAAAACCCTGATTCATCAAATATTTGAAGCCACTGGTTGGAACAACACTCAGTGGGGGTTGCATATATATTTGATTTTTCTTGATATGCCTCAGTTTACACATGTTAATCTTGACGATGATAGCAACATGGATGAAATATACTTGAAGAGCCATTTATCGTCGGCTATACAGATTATACGACGAGCTGTGGATAGTGGAAGTTCTCTTGGGCAAGGTGAAATGAGAGGTGATAAAAATTCCTCCAATAGTGAGTCCAGCGATGGTTGGGACTCAATGCCAAACACGGATAGTGGCGGTGAAGATGTTGGTGCGTCTATGTCAGAAGGGCCAAGAGGAAGGTATGTTTACACAGACATCGGACAGGCTGATCCTAGTGACACGGATCGTTTCGATGATGTGCTGATAATGTGGAATGGCAATCTGCATGATATTACGGCCGGTACATGTTTCCGATCAAAGAATGTTGTACAACAGGCCGTCTCTCTTTGGTCTGCTAATCAGGGTGTTGCCTACAGGACCAAAACAAACACTAAGAAAATTTGGGATGTTCGCTGCATCACCAATACTGATTCATATCCAGCAAATCTTCGACAAGATACTCTGTGCTAGTGGAGAGCCCGAGCTGTCCATTCGATTGATGTTGGTGGTTGGAAGATGACTCACTGGGTGGGCAGACATAATTGCTCTGGAAATAATGCGGTGCAACAAGCCCGAAATATCACGGCCGAAATGATATCTGCTCTGATATTAGGCTACATCGAAGTGAATCCTGAGTACAAAGTTGCGAATATTCGGGTGAATGTTCGTGAACCCTTTAATGTGGACGTGAGCTACAAAATGGCTTGGCACGGACGAAGAAAAGTGCTGGAGTACATGTACGGCGACCTGTTGACTAACTTCCACAATTTGCTAGGATACATGGAGCTCCTCGTACAGCGTAATCCGGATACACAGGTGGTCTGGAAATTCCCAAAAAATGAGAAGAATGAGTCGTGTTGGACTCTCGATATGTGTTTTGGGCATTTGGTCTTTATGTGCATGCTTTTCAGCACACATTTCCGGTCGTTATGGTGGATGACACACATCTTTGTGGCTCTTACAAAGGCAAGTTGTTGGTAGCAGTCACGAAGACTGCAAACAACCGCATAGTACCACTCGCTTATGCCGTCGTGGATGAAGAGTCCACCCATAGCTGGACTTGGTTTTTGAAACACCTCCGCTTGAATGTTCTCAGATATCGGCGAGTGGGTATTATATCAGATCGCAATGCCAATCTCCTTGCAGCATGGCGTGCACATTGTGCACAATTTGAAGGAGCAGGATGGCATCGATACTGCATTCGCCATATCCGCACCAACTTGCTGGATAAATTCAAAGGTCCGGGTATTAAGAACGCATGTTTCGTATTGGTGAAGCCCTATCGGCACACGAATATAGCAGTGCGTGGACGGAGATGTATGAACTAAGTCCCGGTGCATATGAATGGCACCAGGGTGTATCAGAGCAGAAGTGGACCCTTTACAAGGATGGAGGCCGTCGTTGGGGCAATACAACGACAATTGTCTCTGAGAGTCACAACAATTCTCTCAAAGGTACGCGTTTTTCGACTATTAAAGTATTGGTTGATTCTACTCTTCTGAAGACAGCATCTGTCTTTGATAATGCTTGAAATGAGATCAGTCAATATAATACCTTTCTTTCGACCTATCACCATACAAAATTTATGGAGGTTAGAGCTGAGGCCCCAAACACCGTGTGCTTCCTATGGGTGGTGAAAATGAAGGGTACACTATCACAATATATCTGAGGGGTCAGGGTTCTGGTTATGGCACAGTGATTTTCGAGGTCTTCTACCGCATTCGGAGTTTTTCTTGTGGTGTGTGGCAAGCAATAATGCGGTTTCCGTGCTCTCATGTCATGGTTTTTTGTCTTCATAGACGTGATAACCCCAATGATCTGGTGGACAAATTTTATACAAGGTCTAAATGATGTAAACAATATAGTAGTGGTTTTCGACCTCTGGGGAATCCAGCAATGGTTGATGTGGGATGGACACTACTTCCAAATTACACGCGACTTGCACACCATGGAGGAAGGGGTCATCTTCAAATTCAGCGTCATCGCATGTCGATGGACCATCAAAATAGAAGAGGTGGCGGTCGGAGATGTTGCACTCGATGTAACAGTCTGGGGCATAAGGCTTATGAATGTCCCAAATCTCATCCACGGTCCGATCGAGTCTCCATTAATCAAATATACTATGCTCACGGAAAACGTGATAAGAACATGATATTAGTTGGGATACTAGTGGAGACGAAGAATAGTCTTATGTCTTGTATGATTTAATGTCTTGTGTCTTTCTTATGTCTTATGTCTTATTTAGTTATTGTATGATTTAATGTCTTATGTCTTGTTTAGTTATTTCCCTTTTAAAAATTTCTATCTATTTCAAGCATTTATAATAATAATAATAATAATAATAATAATAATAGTAATAATAATAATAATAATTGGGCTTTGGAATTTTGCCTGACGGGGAGAGAAGCAGGTTGTTCGGTCGGCTGTACGACAGACGGCTGGATGGTGGGCGGCTGGACGGCGGGCAGATGAACGGCGCTGGGATGGACGGGCGGCGGTGGAGTATTTTTGGGTAGGATTGAATGATCGATTGGGGATGAAATTGGGGATTTACATGACTTTTTTATATATTTTTATAATTTTAAAACAAAATGCATTCTCTAAATGCGGTTTTGTTTTTATTATTTTTTATTATATTATGATCTAGCATTCCGAAAATGCGGTTGCAATAAACGCATTCTGTAAATGCGGTTTTATTTTTAATTAAAAAATTAATTTTAGGAAATATTAAAACCGCATTCTCCGAATGCGGTTACATTAACCGCGTTCTATAAATGCGTTTTTATTTTTATTTTATTTTTTTAATTAAAAAATTAGTTTATCTCTTTTTACTTAAATAAATTAGGATCTTGGTAAAATCGCATTCCCTAAATGCGGTTATACTAGTGATTTCCACATATCTAGGGTTGATTTTTTTATTTTCCACACATCTAGGGTTTATACTATTTAGGTATTTGATCCCAAACGAGACATATCTTGATATGAACTTTTTCTTCATGATAAAATTGATTCTCACATGATATATCATAAATGTTTATGACATTGATAACCCATTCTATTCAATATATAGCATTAGCAACAACCATTACTACTACCTGCACGTGCTTCACAAATCCTCAGTTCAACTACAATTCACAAAGATTAAGAATTTTAGAAAGTCAGCACACTGCAGAGATGAAATGTGTACGAATATGATATATACCTGTGTCAACTGAGCCCATGAGCAACTCCACCTATCTTAATTGAGGTCTCCAGTGTAGAGGTGTATGACTAACATTAATAAATTTCTATCTCTTCAGAAAGCAAATGGAAGTGGATAAAACTGACAGAAGCATACCTCAAGGAAATCCAGACTATTGAGATCTTTCTTTACATCCGGCCTCATTGCACTTGACCAAGTACTTTAGTCATCAATCCATGCATGTACATTAGCTTTCGGGTATCCCTCTTTTCATCACTAGAGGAGACCTTAGTTTCTCCAAGCTCCCCATCTCAAAAATTAAAACACCAGCTGCCATGTGTAGCGCTCTGTCACCCTTATCCAATAGACTCGAAAAGTAAGAGATTGACCTGAATAATTTTAAATAACACTCTTTATAACTCACTCTTCTTGAACTAAAAGATCAAGCTAAGCTAAAAATTCACAACTAATTAATACTTACTCTTGCCAACTCTTAGGATTCAGAGACCTCCATTGTTATCACTGTTGGTGAAGGTTTAGCACTTGCTACCTACAAAAATGAGATCAGTGTTAAAACACATGATTGAGCAGGCATATAATGAGTATATGACATATTCAGAAGAGAGAGAAAGAACATATCCAGGATAGATAGCATTGTTGGCATGCATTAGATTCAGTGATATTCCATCACACGTGAAATACAGTAATTAACCTAACAGAAAGATAAGAAGCCACATGTTAGAATCTAAGTATCTTATACAGCTACAATGAGATTAAAATGATTATCGATTCTCATACAAAACATCCAAGCACTGATCAAGCAAAGTGTCCTTGTCAACATCGAGATCATTTTTTGTCATATTATCCAGGCGCATAGATGATAAAGACGAGTTTATACTATATGTATCATCACTATCCAGCATTGCAGCACTTTTCTTTTGAGAACTTCCTAGAAAGGTCCATAGCAAAAATTAAGCAGTAGAGAAAAATTTGAAATTCAATGGGGAGTACTAGTGATACTAATCAACCTTGTTACGACAATAAATGTAGGAAACAAAAGATTTAACTCAAGGCATTCAATAGCAAGAGTGTCCGTCTTAAAACTGCTCACGGAGTATAAAAGCGCTCCAAAATAAAACAGTTAAGAGGGCAAGTATAACAGTAGCTCTGGAAAAAAGTGATAAACAAACTATACTGATAGAAGAGAGGAAAGAGAAGCAGCTAAGTACTACCT